>JBAMCE010000329.1:552500-845000 GCA_037075305.1 Drosophila kanekoi | reverse complement strand
GGTGATGACGGCATGACTGGGATGACTGACACAAACTGACTGACTGATTGATTGACTGACTGACTGATTGATTGCCTGCCTGGCTGACTGACTGGCTGATTGAGTGACTGACTGACGAACTGACTGATTGAGTGACTGACTGGCAAAGCATACGCTGAGCAATTTATATTCAAGTCTCCTTGTCTAGAACACGACTATTTAAACATCTGATTGAATGACTGACTGATTGACTCCCAACTACTGATTGACTGATACTAACTGACTGATTGAGTGACTGACTATACTGACTGACTGACTGACTGACTGATTGAGTGACTGACTGGCATAGCATACTCTTAGCAATTTATATTCAAGTCTCCTTGTCTTGGACACGACTTTTTGACCATCTGATTGAATGACTGACTGGTTGATTGATTGACTGACATAACTTAACTCTATGTATACTCGTGATTCGTCACAAGTTCATCTTTATACTTAATGAATCGTTGTCGAATTTTGCCAACTTGATTGACTGACTGATGGAATGTCTGATTGACTGACAAGACATACGCTTAAATCCTTGTATATTTTGGTTTTTTGTCAAAGACTTCACTCTTTGAATAACTGATTGACTAGCTAATTAATCACTTTACAGATTAATTATTTTCCTGCTTGATTGATTGACTTACCGAAAAAACCTAAGTACAGCACTTTGTGGTTGGTCTCTTTTTGTTCAAGACTTGACTCCTTAAGCAGATGATTGAGTGACTGATTAAGTGACTGAGTGATTGATTGCTTTACTGACTGATTGATACGTTTCTTGACCAATTGATTGACTAATTGACAAAACCTACGCATTGTACTTGGCATAGTAGTCTTTTTGTCCAAGAATTGACTCTTTAACTAAATGATTGGGTGATTGACTGAGGGACTAACTGTTTGACTCTCTGCTTGATCGACTACTTGACTGATTTACAGAGCATTCCCACAACTATTTGTACTTTAGTCTCTTTGTGTATGATTAAACTCTTTGACTAACTCTGGCTGACTGATTGTTTGACTGACTGATTGATTGATTGACTGACTGGCATTGCATACGCACAACTCTTTGTATATTAGTCTCTTTGTCTTTGGCATTGTTTGATTTACTTTGCATTGCTTTGGTTTATTGTGATTGCCTGTTTGTTGGCCACGTTCGCTGGCCCCGTTTGTTGGCCTGTTGCTTTGACTTTACACGTGTTTGCACAGCCAATGGCCGCAGTTGCCGCATTCGCTGCCTGCTGCAAGCTGCAAGCTGCTGCCTGCTCCATGCCACCTGCTGCCGCCGCTTTGTGGGCCAAATTTGTTTGCTTGGCTGACACCTTTGAAAGTCGTTAAGCCTTTTGCAACCGCAAACTTTGGCAGGCCAAAAGGCTCAAAGCAAGTGGCTGCCTTTTGGCTTTAAGTTATTTGTTCTAACGCATACCACCCTCTCTTCCCCCCCTCTCCTCCTCTCCGCTTTCTTAACCACTTGACAAGACTGATTATAGTTTGGTATTCTCTGTAAATGCTGAATCTAGGGATGTAAGAAGACAAAAAGAACAGCTGAAATAAGCGAAATAATCTTGAAGAACTGAAAATATTGAAGAACTGAATTCTGTCCATTTAATAGCTTGAACTTAGTTTAGGAAGTAGGTGCTATTACCCCTTTCCCAATATTTGGAGCATGGGAAGAGAGCATTGTGTTGTATAGGATGCTTAGATGATTGTATCAATCTTTTGGATACGGGCTTTTAGAATACGGTCACATTTAGAAGTTTGTCCCTTGCAGGTTAGTTTCTGGGCTTAGCCAACTTTTAACAGCAATTGCAGCAAAGCGCATCTCAAATGAACGAAGGGTATAAAGTCTAGAGTTCTTTACATATTGCACTGCACGTCGCTGACTCAGGCAACAGCAACAACAACAACAACAACAGCAACAACAGCAGCAACAACAGCAACAGCAACATCAACAACAGCAACGACAGCAACAGCAACAACAGCAACTGGGGAAAAGTTCGTTGTCAAACATTTGCATTTCGCTTGAATTTCTGATTGCAGCAAGAGCGAAAGAGTTGCGAAGAGCTGCAGAACGAGAGCGAGAGAGAGAGAGAGTGGAAGAGAGGGAGAGGTTGGGGGAAGGGGACCGCTGGCCACTGGCAAAATTGCAGACGGCAAATTAATGCCAGCGCATTTATTTTTGTCACAAATGCAAACAACAGCAACAACAGCAACAACAACAACAACAACGCAACAACAGCAACAACGTTGGCGTCTGGCGCTGCCAAAAGCGAAAGCAGCGCCAAGAAATAAATAACGCAAATAAATAAGAAAAGTGCCCCAGGGCACAAACGCGCGCACACACACACACACACACACACATAGGGACAGACAGCGAGAGTGTGAACGAGCGATAGAGCAGCAGCAACAAAAACAGCAACAACAACAACAACAAATGCAACAAGAGCAACAAGAGCAGCAGCAGCGCAACAGCGGGAGATGCATCAATGTTGCAGCTGCCGCAACTTTGCTGGCAACATGCAGCAAAGCAAAGTCATGATGAAGCAGCGTGCTCTATTGGAGCATGCCCGACTAGCAGATACCCTGTTAACAGCTTCGAGCTGTCGTACTGCTGCACTTTTAGCCCCAAGTCCACAGAAAAGGAAGCAGCCGTGAATAACTCTTGTTTTTATAGAAAGAATAGAAAAGTTTGCACATTTTCGATATATATCGATTGCCAGCTACTGTTTTTAATCGCTTTCCCTTCGATTTATATCGATCTTCAGCCAAGTTAGTTATAATAGTTAATCAAACTAAGACACAGTCTTGCCTCTTGTTGCTGTCGAATACCTTACAATACTTAAGCCTGCGCAACTGCAACATACCCTATTTTTAACACTTGCTACATTTGGCTGCAGGGTATAGACATTGTGAACAAATGGATTTTTTGGGCTGCCACGCCCATTGCCAAATGACAATGAAGCTGCCACGTTGCCAGCACATTTGCCAATTAATTAGAAGTTGCATCCCACAGCAACTGCTGCACAGTTACTGCTGTCAGTTAATGCTCTTCAGTTGCTGCTGCTGCTGCTGCTGCTGCTGTCGTCTCTTTGTTGTTGTTGTTGTAGGCTGCAGGCAGCGCATAACAAAATACATGAAATGTTGAACAAATAAATAAAGCGACAGGCAGCAGCAGCAGAGGCAGCAGCAGCAGCACCCGCAACAACAATAAAGCAATGTGCAGCGACCGTAGGGAGCACTTTTGACAGGCCAATGCCATGACAAAAAAAAAACCCCTCCGCAATGCTAAAGGCACCAACTGAGCGACACTGCCAACCCCCCTCGCTCGACAGTGTGACCGCCCCCCATCATGTCCCCCTTAAAACCGACGCAATCGGTAAATTGCAAAAGTTGCACGCGTTTCCCTTCATTTTGCATACGTTTCATATTCATGTCGAGAAGCCGCAGCGCAGCAGCAGCAGCAGCAACAACTGAGTTCGTTGCCCGCCCCCCTCAGCGACACGCCCCACTCTCTTCATGTGTGCGTGTGTGTGTGTGTGTTCTCACAGCTAGCCCAGACATGGCGACGCTGCTGCTGCTGCCGCTGACGAGTCGTGTTTACAGTTAGAACGCCTGCAAATTGAATGTGCGTGAGTTGCAAAAAGGGGGGTAGAAAAAATTGCAATCTGCAATTGCAATAACAACAACAACAGCAAGGCGGAGGCCATTGCAATTTTCAAATTAGACAAATACCCAGCAGAAGCAGCAGCGACAACAACAACAACAAGAACAACAAGAACAATCGCAAAAGTTGCTGCCATATCAATTAGCATATATCAAGCGAAAAAGTCAAAACAAAGTCTAGACAACAGCGCCAGCTCGAGCGCCATCTAGCGTGCACTTTGCGCGCACGCTTGACCTCACCTACCGCACGCGTTCTCCCGTGCCTCTTCCTTTCCTCGCGCTCTCTCTTGCTCGCTCGCTCTTGTTTTCTTCCTCTGCTCACTGTCTGCTGCAACGGCAGCGTGACGTCATCGTCACTGGCATGCCATTGTTATTGTCGCCTGTTGATTGATTATCGCACATCACGTCAAGATAACAAAAACAGCCGCAGGTACAGTGTGACCAGCGCCAAAGAAAACTTGTTCAAATATTGGCAATGTTTAGCAGTAAGAACTAATCAACTGATTAACTAACTAATCAACTGATTAACTAACTAAAAACTATATCTATATGTGTTTCAAATTGGCCAAATACCTAAATACTCTGCGAGATTCGAACCCGGATTTGCTTGGTCACTTGCCAAAATGATTCGTTGCCTTAGCTCCGATCTTTCGGATATTATATTAGCTCTATCAAGGAAAGCTTTATCAAGATAACGTTATATCAAAGTTCTCTAATCTGTTAAAGCTTTGGTTCCATAAACTGGTTCAGTTCTGTTCCAGTAATGCGATTACTGCCAAAACCAAAACATGCACATCGAACACAATCTGGCATAATTTGCACAAATTTCCGTCTCTCGCTGTCTCTGCCCCTGCAACTGCCCTGTCCCTCCTCCCTTCCCTTCCCCTCCCCTCCCCTTCCCTACCCTTCCCTTACCAACTCAATGTTGGCCACGCGCTTGTTGCATGTCTGCAGCACGGCATGACATGAAGTTGGCTTTGGGAAACGTGTCATTCATTAGCGGCTTTGTTAGCACCTGGACCTCGGGTCGCATTATGAATATTAGTGTTAATGGCGGAAAAGTACCCGAAAAATAAAAGAGTCCAAACAACAGGCTGGCCAAAGAACAAACAACAACAAAAAGAAAAGGGAATTAGAATGAGAATAAGAATAAGAATGAGAAACTATGCGATTTGAGCTGATTGTCGACCTTGGGCTTTGTCGCAGTCGCTGGTTATCGGTCAACGTGTCGTATGAGCGTTATTTTTGGGCCCAGATCTAATCGCAGCCGAGAGCAGGACAACAAGCTGCCTCCCGCCCTCTCTCCCTCTCTCTCTCTCTCCCTTTCTCTCTGTCTCGCAGTCTGTGCCTTTTGTCTGTTCCTTGTCGCTGTCAAAGTTTTTGCCTTTTGGCTGTTGTTTATTTTAAAAGCTCTACATCATATTCGAAAATAAATTAGCAAGGCAAACAAGCAAAAAAAGAAACAAAAATTAAGAAAGAATATTCAGAAAAGGCAGCTCATTGTGCTAGCTCTCTCCCTCTCTCTCTACCCCCTTCGCTCTCTTGCGCCCTCTCTTTTTGTTTATTTTTGCACTTTGCTGGAAAATTGCGTAGAAGCGGCAACAAATCAAAAAATTTCGAGTCGAGCTGTCGATCTTTGCCGCTTGATCAGACACCGAGGCAGCCGTCCAGACAGTTGCTTTGATGTTTACACAGACCCTCGTCCGTTTGTCCAACTGTCCAGCTACACACACATGCATACACACACACACATACACATACATATATATATACACACATACATAGATGCATGCATGAAGTATACGAGAGTTTAGCAAACATTTTTGGCGTCTGGTTCAATGGCAAATTTATGGGCTAGACGTGCTGCTCAATTAGCTGTCTGACAGACTGACCAACTGACTGTCTGACTGACAGACTGACCAATTGACTGACTGACGGTCTGCACCTCTGCCTTGCCACCTCGCCATGCCCTCAACACACAGCTCTCGCACGCGCACAATTTGTATGCCCTATTCCCATGTAATTAGCCAAACGGGTTATATGGACTCATTCAAGCGGCTTGTGAATCTTGTTTGTTTGTGTTCAATAACAATTACTTAACTATTTTTATTTAATATTTATGCATATGCATATTGAGCTGGTTGCAAGCAATTGATTGATGCTGGCACATTTACAATGCGCTTGTGCATGCTCATTGTAAATATTTACCAAGAGGAAGAAACAAATGTGCAATTGCACGCAATCAAAGTTGACAACTTGAAAGTGTTTAGCAAAGCTAATAATAATATAAATATATTAGTAAAAAGAACTAATGTTAATCACATAATATTAAGACTTAGTTAAAGAACTTGGTTAAATACATTCTTTGTGTACACATTTATCGCTTTTTAAGAGCTCACATATCTCATTTGAAGTGCCCAAATGTGCATATCTTTATTGTGTATCTCAAAAATGCATACTATTTAGCTGGCTTTTATGATTTCATTATAGCTCTCATATAGTCGAAAGGTTGTCTCTTAATTAGATCCAAAAATTAGGTAATTCATACGTTTATAGCTCCCATTTACTGAGCTCTTAAACCGATCGTAAATGCGACCAAAATAGATATGTATAATGAATACGCACATTACATTAGAGGCTGATGCGAATTATTATTAATAATAATAATAGAGTAAAGAAGAGAGACAAATTGTTATTTAATACACGTTTGAGACTGTCTTTAACACTCGAATCTGAAATCTCTTGCTTTAACGCTCTTCAATTGTGGTTAGGGTATATCTCGAGTCGTGTTGCCTTTTTTATTCTTTTGCTGCCACTTGTCACATTGATTAATGATGAACTGAACTTGAAACTGTTGTTGCAAAAATCAATGAATGCTTTGATTTTCACAGCACAAGCTAGCGAGACGCCGCACGTCGAGGCGAGTCGAGTCGAGTCGAGTTGAGTTGAGTTGAGTTGAGTCGAGTCGAGTTGATTTAAGTGAAACCAAGTCAAGTCAAGTCAAGTCGAATCGAGTCTGGGTCTGCGTTTGAGTTGTGAGTTGAGTTGAGTTGAGTTGAGTCTTAAGATCAGTTGCTGGAACAAAGACGAATACTTATTAGATAAATGTACTGCGAAGCTGTTGCGCGACGCTTTGCAGCAATGCAAAAAGGCCATTTATCAAGAGAATGACTGACTGACTGACTGACTGACTGGCTGACTGACTGACTGACTGACTGACTGACTGACTGACTGACTGACTGACTGGTTGAATGACTGACTGACTGACTGACTGACTGACTGACTGACGGACTGACTGACGGACTGACTGACTGACTGACTGACTGGTTGAATGACTAAAGCATTTGGCTCAGCTGGCAGCTGCCAGTCGTACGACTGATAATCGTAACGCTAATTTCCAGCGCACTCTCAAATGTATCTGCCAGCTGAATGTATCTGCATCTGTATCTGTAACTCAAGCAGTATCTGCATCTATATCTGTATCTGTATCTGTATCTATATCTGTATCTGTATCTGCATTTGAATGCTCGTGCGGCTGAGTTTGAAGTCTTGTTGCTTTGATTTGTTAATTGCATTCTATGAGACTTGTTCACTTTTTACTCTATATAAACCTTTATATATATTCAAATATATATAGATATACATTTCAAGTGCAGGCTGCGATTTGTGATTGACACGTTGAATTATTGTTGTTGTTGTTGTTGTTGTTGTTGTTGTTGTTGTTGTTGTTGTTGTTGTTGTTGTTCTTTTGTTCTTGCATATATTTTAATTAACCATATGCCATTTGCATTGTGCGGAAACTCAAATCAATGTCAAATTGAACAATTGCATATCGTAAATTGTGAATTTGCAAATTGCGTAGTGCAAAATGAGCAAAACCTTTGCAATAGTTAGATACTTTGGCTTTTATGGCTCGCAATGCAACCGAATGCGGCACGCATAATAAAAATAATAATAATATGTCATGTTTCGCGTCCAACTTCAACTTCTGCTCACGCATTTTGGAAGCAACTTTGTCGCCGGCTCAACTCACCTTCTGTTGATGTGTGCAAAACTTTGTCGCCTTTGTCGCTTTTGTCGACGCGGCCAATGACCAGACAATGACCCAACAAACGAACGCCATTAGCATTATCATCGGCCCGGGCCAGTCAGCAACAACAACAACAACAACAACAACAACAGACGACAGACAACATCGGCCACAACGAAGCGGCAATAAAAATTATTAACATTTAAACGCTGCTTTGAGAGAGCCACACGCAGCGACCGCCAAATGCCGTCGCCAATTGACCAAGCTCCACAGTACGCACAGTGGTTCAAGGTCCATGGCATATGCATTGAAATTAACATTAATCAAAGCTGCGATATTCATATGCAAAAGCAGCTTAAAGCTCCAGTCTGAGCTTTAGGTGAAAGCACAAGATCTAAGCAATGAGAATATGATAGATCTTTGTATCTTATATATTACAGATATATACATCTACATATGATAATATTACGTATATCATAGTTCTATCGGATTCTTGAAAAACATCAAGCTTTAAGTTCATATTCGTCTAGCTGGTTCCACTGTGCAGCGTCATTATTAAATGATGCTAATGATCATTAGCATAAACTATCAGCACTTTGGTACTTTAAGACACATGCGGCTAGCCGCCGGCAGAGCTCAGAGTCAACAAAAAAAAGACAACAACAATTAGAAGAAGAAGCAGAGAAGCAGAGGGGGCGAGGGGGCAGCGGCGGGGGCCAAACATAACATTTGGGTTACTAAAACAGCAAACGACGAAATGCTCGCAAGAGCCGAAACCGAAACCCGAAGCCAAAAAGCGGAACTTGTAATTTAATTTCGTGTATTTCACGTTTTTTTTTTCTTTTTTTTTTGGCGAGGTGTCGCTGAATGTTGTTGTTTGAGTTGTGGTTGTTGTTGCGGTTGTTGTTGTGGTTGTTGTTGTTAGTTGTTGTTGTTGTTGTGGTTGTTGCTGCGGTTGTTGTTGTGGTTGTTGCTGGCTGGTGTCTGGCTTAATGAGCTGGCGGCTTTGCGCTAGTCTCACGGCCCAATTGCAAACTAATTGCAAACGCGCTTCGCTGACTGAGCCACAGGCCACAGGCGGGGTAGCTGGTGCAGCGGGGCGCGGGGGGCGGGGGTGAGCAGAGAGTGTGGCAGAGAGTCGTGAGCTGACAGCTGAGATGCAGTTGAGCGCAAATAATGGCAGGCGACATGTCCAAAGATTTGGTTGCAACTTGGCCGGGCTGAGCGTCATGTTGTTGGTCAAGCTGCATGCCACATGTGGCACATTCGCCTGCATTGAGCCGTCAGTGCGTTAAAGGGCGTGGCCAGCCAAGCTGCAGCTTAGCCGCAACAATGTGGCGGCTCGACGTTTATTTTGAATGTCAACATAACAATTTCTGCTTATCTAATTGCAACATTTTGCATGCAACAAAGAGAGGCAGGCAGCATGCAGCAGGCAGCAGGCAACAAGCCAGCGTCCAGCCAGCCAGGCAGGCAGATGAGCAGGTGTTTTGCACTAAGTGCCAGGCATGTCAGGAAAGACAGACAGACAGAGAGATAGACAGACGTACAGACAGAGAGATAGACGGGACGGACAGTTGGGACAGTCGTGGCTGCCGCACGTTGTGGCACATTGTGGCTTAAGAAGACGCGCAAAGACTTCGCCAGCGACTTTTATCTTTCACTTGTCCGCGGTTGGGGCAAACGGAGTTTGCCTTAATTTGACTAGACTTACGCATTTAGAACCGGAAATGTACGAGGCAACTGTCATTTTGTGCAAATGACACAAAAGACGACAGCGACAACGTGGCCAAATGCTCTGTTGCATGCCACATGCTGCACCAATGCCCAGATGAAATGGAGCTGCAAATGGAGCTAGCGACTGGCCAACATTGGCATAGATGAATGGCTCTGTGGGGACACTCAACAGCTCCAGAGGAGCAGAGACAGCGAGAGAGAGAGAGAGTTGTTGTTCCTCTTCCTGGGGTTATCCATGAAGCTGCAGTTGCAAAACATACCTGAAAATAGAAAAGAAAAACGTATAATTAGTTGAAGATTTTGATTGAAATGAATTATAAGAATATCTTAAAAGAACAGCTCGAGAGCAAAATAAAACGTTTCCATCTCAAACATCTCTTAATAACGAAGCAAAGATATGTAAGTCTAAGCAGTCACATTTTACAGCTATCTAATATTGATTACGCTAGAACCATTTGGGAATTATAAATGAAATTTGCCAATGCGCCTAAATGCGCTCGCAGTTTATTAAATATCAATATCATATTTATTGTATTACATTTGTTTGTTTTATGAGACTGCAAAACAAAAAATGTTGCTAATGAAATTTATTATTTGGCAAACATTTCGCCTGCTACGATAAGATAAAATAAACTGTATATAATTCCTAGGAATTGTTGCTAAAACAATATATTGTCTAATAATATAATAAGTAAAAGTTCACAGTTTGCCTTTACTTGAATGTAGCTCTTGGAGAGCGCGCCACGTGTGACACATTAAAACTAATGAGTTATTAAAACGATATGTAAAATAAACTAAATCAAAAACCTAATAATATTAAATGAGAAACACAATGAAAAACTACATTTTAATCAAGGCTAAATACAAAGTGCGCCTGATAAGAAGCGTGATCAGATACAATTGTATTTCAGCTACAAATATCTAATTGCCCAAGCTGATAAGGCGAGCATAATCATAATCACAATCATAATCACAATCAATCTTAATCACAATCTTAATCACAATCTTAATCATAATCACAATATCAATCTAAAGCTTAAGTGTTTTTCACTGTTCATTGATCTTAAATGCCCCGACACTGCGCTCGGCCAGAACGTGCCCCCTGTGCCACACGCCTTGACACGCATAATTAGTATTTGTGTGTGTGTGCGTGTGTGTGGGCATGGGGTTGCCGGACTGTCGTCATGGCAACGCTGCCAGATGATGCTTATTTTATTGATGATTATGATGATGCGCTCCATTTGGCTGCTCGAGGGGTGTCAACTGATGACTTCTCGCGCTGACCTTCAACCGAGCCAAGCACGTAGGGGGCGGGGCGGGGCATGGGAGGGGGTGTTAGGGTGTTACGCTGCGGCTTTTTTCAATGAATTATGAATTTCCGAATGCGGCGCGGTGCGTCTAAACAAATTATAAAAGCTGACTGACGTCTTTCGGTCAGACTGAAACAACGCAAAAAAAAAAGAAGAGGAAACTAAACCAAATCTTATCAGCCGCAGTGAGAAGAAGAAGGGGAAGACGGCGAACAGCAACCCTCTCAATGATATTGCGCTAATTTTCTTATCAGTCAAAAAAAAAAAAAAACAAAAAACAGAAAACAAAACTAACAATAAGAGAGTAGAAAATTAGAAAAGAATAGAAAAAATTGCCGACGATGTCGCGACGACGAGCAGACTAAAATAAAACTCAGCGATAAGCGAATCAAATAAGAAACAACTATGAGGTTCCAGTCGGGCGCTACCGACTAGGGAATACCCTGCACCCTCTTCTTCCAACACAAAATGAAGATATATATGCTATTCTAGAATAAACATGTCAAGTTTGGAGGCTCTAGCTCTCATTATTTACCAAAATTGGTCAAAAAACAGGAAGTCGATATCGATTTTTATCGATTGCTTGGAAATGGGGACAAGTTATCGAATATGGGAAACAAACTCGATCTGCGTTGGCACTAGGAGGACTTACAGCTAAAATTTCAAGTCTTTCTCTAGCTCTTATAGGTTCTGAGATCCTTATAGGTTCTGAGATCCTTACGCTCATACATACGGACAGACAGACAGACGGACAGACAGACGGACAGACGGACAGACAGTCGGACCGACAGACAGACGGACATGGCTAGATCGACTCGGTAGTTGATGCTGATCAAGAATATATATGCTTTATGGGGTCGAAGATGCTTCCTTTAGCCTGTTACATGCATTTACACAAATACAATATACCCCTTTTACCCATTTTTAATAGGTTCAGGGTATAAAAACAGCCGCAAAGTAAAAATATTGAAAAATAAGAAGAAGAAGAAGAAGAACAACAACGAAAAGGGAAGAGTGAAAACACAAATGATAATAACAATAAATAGAGCCAGAGCGCAGCGAAACAGTAAAGAGAAGCAAAGAGAAATGAGCTAAAGCGAAAGTCTATGACTAGAACATACATACATGCCAAAGGGAAGGAAGTCTTTTAGGTTTTCAAAGAAAACTCGGGAAATAATGAAAATATGTAACCAAACCCAATGGATATAAGATAATTAAATATACCAGCAGCTGCATAACAAATTTGGATTTGAATAACTCTCATAGAATCTGAGTTACAGACTAACTTAAAACAGTTCTAACTCATTTAAGGAGTTCAGAGCTACGGAGAATAGAAGCAAATAGAAATTAGCGTAAAAGTTATTGACTAAAAAATACCCTGTCTTAAAGGGAAAAGATGTTGCCTTTAAGCATATAAAATTTCATGTTTTCAAAGATAACTCGGGAAATAATGAACAAATTCAACTGAACCTCATGGATCTCAGACACTTGGGCATTCAAGCAGCTGCAAGACCAAAATTTGGTTTGAATAGCTCTCATATAATCTGAGTTGGGATAGATAAGTTTAGATAAGTACGATGAAACTTGGCAGCAGGAAAGTTCTAACTGATTTGAAGGCTTCAGCCGGAAACGTTTCCCTTGGCCTGTTGCAACATTTTGCACAACTTGATCAAGCCCCATGCTTGCACCTGCTACAGGGTAGACGAAATATATGTTTATTATTAAATAAAAATAAATGAAAAACAATAAAAAATGGCGCACGTTGAGAGTGAAATAGGCAAAAGCCAATGACAGTAGAAAAATGTATAAAAATCATTGGCGCTCGGCCAATTGTCAGTACCAACAACAGCAGCAGCCACAACAACTGGCGACAGCCAAGTGGGGGCAAAGAAGAAGAAAATATGTACATATATATAAATAAATATATCCATTCGCATTATATTCATAATATAGACACATAGATACATATATATATGTATGTATGTGTGGGTATGTATAGGTATAAGCATGTGCCCTGAAGACAAGAGCCAAGGCGAATTTCAAATAGAGAAAGAACTCAAGACTCATTCTCTCTCTCGCTCTCCCTCCCTCTCTTTGGCTCTACGAAAAAACAACAACAACAACAATTGTTGGGTTGGGTAAAATATGAAAACCCCAACGAAATGTTTTAATTAAAATTGTCTTAATTTCTAATTTATGTTGGCGGCATTAATTCGCAGCCAACGTCGTCGAACGTTGCGCGGCACTAATTCACAGCTGGCCAAAGTATCTAACAGATACTCACACACACACACAGATACAGATACACACACGCACAACATATAAACAACATTTAGAAGGCATTTGTACTTCAGGCTCGACGCGTGCATAAAACATATTTCTGTCGATTCTCATAAATATTCATATTTGTATAGGGAAAATCCTAAATGAAATGTTAATATATAGATAATTATATCTATCTTATCGACTTATTATGCGAGCAGCTAAAGCATAGTCAGGCATAAGGATCATGTGCGGGAGGGAAAATCTTGATGATTCAACAAATACCTTGTTTAATTTTAAATGGGTTTTCCACGACTCACACGAATTCCACAAAAAGTGTATAAGCATGATCCATCCAAAGTAAAATTTAGTAAGAGACAAGAAATCCGAACTAAAATCTATTCTTTTTTTGTCTTAAAGTCTTTTTAGTCTAGCAAAAACCGAGTCTTAACCAGTTCGAACGATCTCAAGTCTTTCCATGCTCATCCATTCCCTTCAATTATCAATTCCACGCAGTTTCCGCCACAAGGCGTGGTTTATGCAATTGCATTTGACTGAAAATTGTAAAACCTTCAAGCTGTTTGGCTTCAAGTTTCTCCCTTAGCAAAAGAATCACATTTAATAATTACTTAAGTCCTCAATAAATAGTTGTAAAAAGTCCATTTTGGCCGGCAACAAAAGCAAATGTTCAATTTTGTGGAAGCTGAAGGCATGACTTTTGTCACGTGCCCAGCTGAAATGACAGTTAGAAATGGCTTCGTTGCCACATGAAGTTGCAAGTTACAAGTTGCCAGTTGGCAGTTGCGAGCTGCAGTTGAAACCCAAGTTGTAAATGGAATGTGCGTCCCCAACGCAAAAGTGCCCCAACCCGGCGTGAGGCAAGGATTTGTGTGTGCGACCCTAATGAAAACGTGGAAGGAGCTGTAACAGGAGCAGCAGCAGGAGCGACTCCCGATGATGAGTACAACGCACCGAGAGGAACAGCACAAACGAGGGCAATGGAGGACGTTTCAAACGATGACGACATGTTGCCCAGCCCCCAATACCCAATCCCCAATCCCTTCCCCCAATTGGCAGAGACGAAACGCATTGTCATTGAAAGGAACTTGAGCGCGGGCACAAGGAAGCAAGCACACAAAATAAAAGGAAAACAACAATGGCTCCTTGCCACAGCAGCAGGAGGCAAAGGGCGGCAGCAGCAGCGGGAGGGGGCGACTGAAGGCGGCCAGGGGCAGCGACCGCAGCAGGTTCGGCAGAAACGAGCTCAGCAACGACGACGACGACGAGGAGGAGGTCCGCGTCATCAGGTCCTGCATGTCCTGGGTAAAGTCTTTAACCTTTCAAGGATTTTCTAGACATTTGCCAAGTCGCATTTATTGAACATTGAGCTAACAACTGGCACAGCTCGCTTCCTTTTGAGGACCTTAACACGCAAAGCGAAAGAGATAGCCGGGGGATAGAGGGGGGATCGTCCTGTGTGCAGATCTCATGTAGGGATAAAATGCTAAGACGAGTGCAAAAATCTAATAAAATGCGACCAGTGCGAGGGGCCAGCAAAAGTTGATGAACTTTAAGCTAAGCTGAACAGAGGGTCGAACCAAGCAGAGGAGGGAGGGACAGAGACAGAGGGGAGAGGGGGGGCAACTGCGTTACGCACTGCGTAGAGCTACCTGAAAGAGGCTCCTCCCCTAACAAAAACAAAAACAAAGCAAATGCCTGAAGCTAAGCAGTCTATAAAGAAATGATATAAATGGCAAAATATCAAACGAGGTTCCTTTCAAGAGTTGACAAAGGAGGAAGGACAAAATAGAATATCAGAGAGATGATAAATCCATAAATGAGTAAGATAACTCAAATGTTAAATATAGTAACATACTGTTAACACCATACAATCTCCAATGTTAGAAATAATAACAATCTGTTAACACTATGTTAACCTCTAATGTTGGATATAGTAAGAAGCTGTTAACACCATGTAAATTGTTATGTTAGAGACATTGACAAACTGTTATCAGTCTTATGTAAACTGTTATGAAAGATATAAGACATGCTGTTAACACTATCTAAACTCTAATTTCAAATTCGAATGTTAGAAATAAATGAAATAATAATATTACTAAAAGAACGACCCTCAAAGCTAACGACGCACTGAACTATTCTAGAGGTACATACATACATTTATGTGTATATACACACACATACATATATATAATAAATATACATATATGTATTTGTTCCTATATATGTATATGTATGTAGTTTAGCTTGAAGCAACCCCACACAGTTCCAAGGTGTTGCTTTGTCTTTGAGCTACGCATTTTTGCCGAACTGAAAAGCAACGCAATTTACTTTTGTCTTTTGGGGTTGGCTTTTTGTGGTCTTTGTGTGCGCTAAAGAGAAAAATATGTTTGCTCAGGGGTTATTCTAGTTGTTCTTCGCACACGACTCTGCTGCTGGTTGTCTTAGGTCCGAGGGGCAGGGTCGGGGCTTTGCCACGCACTCTTGTCAATATTTGCAATGCGTTGCAATTAAAAATTAAAACCTTTTGCAGCACGAGATAAAGAAAATAGACGCATCATTAAAAATTAGCATGCCCCAAGGGGCCGACTTTGAGGGTTGCATCGCTGGGGACAGCTGGGGGCAAGCATGGGTTAATTGCCTTTTTTGCCAACGATTAATGCCCGACGATAGAGCCCCGCAAATTGCCATAGATAATAGATAAAGGATGAAAGATAACACATAAATGCAAAACAAAAACTGTTGCGAATTTGTAATTAAAGAAAAGCTCGTTACGTATACGTAATGTGTGCAGCATGGAAATTGTATGGTACCTCGTTCTAGGGGGCAGAGGGGAAGGACCTCGTACAAGCCATTCAATCTCTCAATCTGTCAATCGCTCAAGCTGTGTGTGTGTGTGTGTGTGTGTGTGTGTGTGTGTGTTACGCAGCTGCTTGAATTAAGCTTTTTCCTCTTGCCATTCGCCATTTCACACATAAATTTGATTTATTTGCCAAACTATTTTTAAGCAAAGCCACAAACGACGGCCAAGACGACGGCTAATTGTTGCTGACAAGGCAAGAAAAACCGAAAAGCTGAAAATTCTGAACAAAAACAAAAAAAAAGTCAAAAATCCATACGATGCTATACCTAAACATAGACGCAGCCTATGCGAAACAACAACTAAGGCATATTTCGCTCGCAAATACTCTATTCAGGTATCGAAAAGCAACAACAGTTAGACAAACGAGTAGCTGCGAGCAGCAGCTGGAGTTATCGCTAGCATCGATACTTCTGTTATATCGATATACACCAGGCAAGAAATACATGCGTAAGTGAACTCTGTTATCGATTAAAAGCTTATTGCGATATGTGCGATATGATATAAAACGATATAATCAATAGATCGATACATATTCAGAGCTGCCGTAAAGTACTCAATGTATCGATATATCGATTCAGATGAAGTACACTAAGTATCGATATATCGATTCAATTGAAAGGCGATCGTGGAAAAGTTTTCAGAAGTTAAACAAAGACGATTAGCACATAAGATAACATAAAATAGCATACGAATTGTTGATGCCACAAAGACGTAGACACATTCTAATCCAAATATACCTATTTATAATATAACCAAATACTTTTTCCTATAATTGGAATATTATCTTTAGTATTAAAATGAGTCAAGAGCAGCTCAGCTGATCATCTAGCTAATGTGCCTCATGCAGCAGCAGCAAGAGCATGCGAAATTCCCATAAATTACAAATATTTTGCTTGTTTGCACTTTCGGCATATTTTTTTGCTCAAAAGTTATTCCTGTTGCTTTTGTTGCTTTTGTTGTTGTCGTTGCTTTTGTTGTTGTTGTTGCTTTTTGGCAGTCAAAATTGTTTGTCGCCGTCGTGTAGACCACGCCCACATCCATTTTATGTCTGCGACTTTTTGTCGCTGCAATTTTTTTCAATTTTTCCCATTTTTTTTTAGGCATTTTCTTTTAAATGAACAAAATATTTTTGTGCGCCACAAAATAAAATGAGATGAAAACAAAAAACAAGCATAACTTTTCAAACGAATTTTTTGAGAATTTTGCATGAGTTGTTGGCGGTTCTCGTTGTTGGTTGTTGTTGTTGCTGGTGGTTGTTGTTGTTGGTTGTTGTTGTTGTTGTTGCTGGTTGTTGTTGCTCTTGTTGGTTGTTGTTGTTGCTGTAGTTGTTGGTTGTTGTTGGTTGTTGCTGGTTGTTGTTGCTGGTTGTTGTTCCTGGTTGTTGTTGTTGGTTGTTGTTGGTTGTCGTTGGTTATGGCTGTTCTTGGTTGTTGTTGTTGTTGTTGTTGTTGTTGCTGGTTGTTGTTACTCTTGTTGGTTGTTGTTGTTGTTTGTTGCTGTTCTTGGTTCTCGTTGTTGGTTGTTGCTGCTCTTGGTTGTTGCTGTTGGTTGTTGTTGCTGTTGTTGCTGTTGGTTGTTTTGGTTGTTCTTGGTTGTTGTTGGTTGTTGTTGCTCTGGTTAGTTGTTGTTGTTGGTTGTTGTTGTTGGTTGTTGTTGTTGTTGCTGTTGTTTGTTGTTGGTTGTTGTTGGTTGTTGTTGGTTGTTGTTGATGGTTGTTGGTTGTTGTTGCTCTTGTTTGCTGTTGTTGTTGGTTGTTGGTTGTTGCTGTTGCTTGTTGTTGGTTGTTAGCTAAGGCAAACAGCCCGGCAAGAGTTTTGTGACAAGGTTGCCCGCTTGGCTGTGACTCACAGCGTTTGGAAAAGCTGCTCAATGAAATGAAATGACAACAATGTGCGCCGTAATTAAGTTGGAAAATGCGCGAATTTACGGAAAATGGAAAATGGAAAATTGTTGCCGCTGTTGCTGTTATTGTTGCTGTTGTTGTTGCTGCTGTTGTTGCTGTGGCTGCCACTGGCATCGCTTAGTGGGTCAAATGCGTTTGGTTGCAACCTTAGCTTGTTGGCCAAAACCACTTAAAATATTTAGCAGAAATTGCCGGCCGAAAAAAAAAAAAGAAAAACAAATTGCATAACTCGAGTTGCCATTTGCCGCATGCGACGCACATCACAACAGCTGCAACAAGCGGCGGCAGCGGCAGCGGCAGCAGGCGGCGGGTGGGGCAAGTGGTGCAGGTGGCGCAAGTGGGGCAGACATTTCCATGTTGCCTTTTTAAGGTCATGGCGCAAAAAGCCAACTGCAATTGGCATAATTGAGGCGCAGCTGGGGCGGCGGCATGTGGGCGTGCCAGCGCTGCGGCAGCAACGGCAATTTGCAACAAGTTGCTGCCACATCAGTTGCAATCGCAATGAATTTCGCTCGACAGCCGCAATCTCAGCGAAAGTTTAGCGAGTCAAAATGTTGCATGCAACATTTGTTTAACACTGACGCTGACCATAATTAAGTAGCTAGAGCCACGTGCAACAGCCACAACTGAATTCATTTAACCAACATACCCTGTAATATTCCTGATTTGCGACAACAGGCGCTACATTGCTTTAACATTGTGCCTCAAAATGAGACTATGCTGCTTTCTTTTCTATCGCTTTTCTATCGCTTTTCTATCGCTTTCGTATCTTCCCAAGTGCTCTCGTAGTTCTATCGCATTCTTATCTCCCTTAGTGCTAACGCTTCTCTAACGCTTTCTTATGTTATCAAGTGTTATCGCATTTCTATCGCACTTTTATCTCTCTCCCACGTTTTTGTTATATCGCTTTTCTATCGCATTTGTATCTTCCACAAGAAGAAAACATCAAAAAATACCCTGTAAATTTCGTAACTAACTCATCTGCCGCAAAACCCTTCAATCACAAAACACATACTCTCCATTTATATCGCTTTTCTATCGCATTCTTATCGCTTTTCTATCGCTTTCTTATCTACTCAGGTAGATGCTCCAATTCTATACCCTGTAATTTAACCAACTGACTTATCTGCCACAATAGTTGTCTGGGCATAATGTCTCAATTACAAAATTCTTATTGCGCAAAATAAGACTAAGCTGTTTTCGATTCCTGTCGCTTATCCATCGCATTCCTCTCTTAACAAGTGGTATCGCTTTTCTATCGCTTTTTTATCTGCTCAAGTGTCATCACATTTCTAACGCTTTCTCTTATATTTTAGTGATATCGCTATTCAATCGCTTTCTTATCTTCCACTAGCCAGAAATACCCTGTTATTAACGCAGTCCAACTCTTGAGCATATGCCCAAAATATTGCTGGCAAACACATTTTGTGTCTAGCAATGGCCCACAAATTGATATGGCCAACATTTGCTTCGACTGTTGTTGTTGTTGTTGTTGTTGTCAACTGGCAACTGGCAACTGGCGTTTGGCAATTGTTAACCGGTTTTGTGCGGCCCCAAAAATTGGCAACGTCTGCCAACTGACCGACTACGTTTTGCAAATCAAGTTCAAAACTGCAATTTGATTAGTGCAACGTTTATGATGATTATGATGTTGTGTTGTTGCTGCTGCTGCTTATGATGATGATGTTATTATGTTTGTTTATGATTGTTGGCAACGCCAGCAGCAACAGTTGCTGCATTGAATACGTTGGCCGTTTGCATAGGCCAAGGGCTCTCCAGCCAGGCAATTATACGGCAACAGCAACAACAGCGATTGCTTTGCCGGCCCAGACACATGGAAAAGCCGGCAGCAACAACAACTTGAGTGTTGCCTGTCACGTGTAAAAAGTCAATAGATTGCACAATGCGACGGCATCAAGTGCACGGCGGGGACTGGGCGAGGTGCTGTTAGCGGCAAGGGTGGCGGCAATAAAGAGGTCGCTCGCTTTTGCTTTGCTGCGTCAATATTTCCGTAAACAACCGCAGACAGAGCAGAGAGAGAGAGCGAGAGAGAGAGAGGAGAGAGAGAGAGAGAGAGAGAGAGAAAGGGAGAGAGTGGGCAGGAGAGGGAGAGAATATGTGCAAGACAGCTGAGAGCCAGTCAAACATTTCATTAAATACAAAAACAAAGCACAGCAAATACAACAACAACAACAACAACAGCAACAACAGCAGGAAAGAAATGTTAAAAGCACGTTACGTTATAATTACACGAATCCAGGTAGACTCTCTTCTCATCTGTCCCCGTCCCCCTGCCACCCTGCCACCGCCCGTGAGCCCAACGCTCAGTGTCGTCTTCGACGCCTTGTCAGCTTCTTATATTTCATTAGCTGAGTCGCGGGTCGCGTGCCCCGCTTTTCCGAGTTAACTGCAAGCCACGACGTCGGCGTCGGCATAGACTACTGGCGCGAGGGGTCGACCCACGCGGTTGCAGGGGCGCAAACACTTTGAGGTTATGTGCGCAATTTGCGTGTGCCAATTAAAAAAAATCAACAGCCCAACCCTAACTAGGGGGGACGACGATGACGGCGGTTAGTGGAGGTTTAGCGGCCTGTTTGGGGGTTTGGGGCCGACGACAATGTTAGCGCTTTTTATAGCTCAGTGCCTGCGACAACAGCTGCGAGTGTTGGTAAGGTAAAAACGGAAAGAGCTGATTAAAGGATAAGACGAAACGCAGATGCCCTACATAGAGTGCAGAGAGAATACAGAAAACAGACAGAAGCTGTTATCTATAACATGAATGTTAACTTTATGTTATGTTACTTAATGTTAGTTAACTTAAGATGAATATGAATATGAATACGAATATGAATATGAATATGAATATGAATACGAATATGAATATGAATATGAATATGAATATGAATATGAATCTGAACATGAATATGAATATGAATATGAATGTCAATATGAATATGAATATGAACATGAATATGAATATGAAGATGAATGTGAACCTTAATATGAATATGAACCTTAATATGAATATGAATATGAATATGAATATGAATATGAATATGAATATGAATATGAATATCAATATCAATATGAATATGAACCTTAATATGAATATGAAACTTAATATGAATATGAATATGAATATGAATATGAATATGAATATGAAAATGAATATGAATATGAATATGAATATGAATATGAATATGAATAACTAACTGAATTAACTAACTAGCGGAAATATAAGTTAGTGTATTGACAGCGTCATTTGCTTTAGTCTTGAGGTAGGTTGGTGAGGGAGGGGGAGGTGCAATACATTCTGTGGCATCCACAGCGTCACCAACAGCAACAAACTATGCTAATGTATAGGTATGTGTGTGTGTGTTGTGTGTGTGTGTGTGTGTTTGTGTTCGTGTGACGACAATATCATTTACAACAGGCAAACGCCGGCCAAGAGACGTGTTGCGGGTGGCTGTTGTTGTTGTTGTTGTTGTTGTTGTTGTTGTTGTTGCTGTTGTTGTTGCTGTTGTTGTTGCTGTTGTTGTTGCTGTTGCTGTTGCATTTGCCGCCATGTCGCGCGAAATTTACATTTGACGTCGTTGTCGACTGTTGTTATTGTTTTTGCAATGCTCTCGCATAGCTAGACGACTCTCGGCTCAATGTTCACTCATGCGCAGTGACAGGCGGCTGCAACAGCAGCAGCAATACAAACAACAACAACAACCGCCACATTTGACGTGCAAAACGTCTAGAATTTCGCTTGATGGCTTTTGGCTCGATGCTCAACACAAGTAGCCGTTGAAATTTAAAACACCCACCCAAAAGCAGCAACAGCAGCAGCAACAACAACAGCAACAACAACAGCAACAACAATAGCAACAACAACAGCAACAATAGCGACAGCAACACGCAAATGTAACACAATTTTGTAGCTGAACAACAATAACAACAACAAGAAGCACAGGCAATTGTTGTCGTTGTCATTGTTGCTGTGGTTGTTGTTGTTGTTGTCGCGTGTGAAAGTGCAGCCAGAGCGTCCACAGATATCGAGATAAACTTGCCAGATTTATCCACTTAGACGAGACAACACGACTGGGAATGGGTCTGGGCCTGGGACTGCGACTGGGTCTGGGTCTGGGGGCATCATTATCAAAATGCCCCATAAAAGCGAATGTCAAGTCTCAAATTACAATAGCTGTCAATCAATTAGTTCTTGACAAGTGCACACAGCAAGTTATTGCAAAGGCAGAAACCAAACCCTAATGCAAACCGAGACCACATGCCAACCGTTCCGAGCTTTTGACAAGGTTATGTCAATTCGGTAGACTAGCAACAGCAACAGCATATGCTAGTCTAACACTTCACAACACTGACTGTCAAAAATTGCTCGCATTTTGACAGCCATTTTGACCAAGCTGTTACCGCAATCAATTCAAGTATCAATTTTGCAAATATTATTTAAATTTTAAACATTGCAAATACCTGTTGAGAAGTGGAGTAGGGTGAATGGTATAAGTATTTGAAACACTATATAGAAATATTTGCAACACTGGATGTCAAGAAGGAGCAGACTTATGGGTATAATACTAATGAATGGACGCAAGAAACTACTATAACGCTTTCCAACACTGAAGGAAACGGAGTAGAGTTAAGGGTATAATGCTTCTGTAAAGCTACTACTGTAAAACTACTATAACACTTTGCAACACTGGATATACAAAATGAGGCGTATACTGACTGTGATGAGAATGAATTTGTATTGTTGAAATTCAAAGAAGTTTAACTATGTTGGAAGGATTTCAACTGGCTCTTGAAATTAAAAATAAAGTTCACGAAACTACTATAACGCTTCCCAACACTGAAGGAAATGGAGTAGAGTTAAGGGTATAATGCTTCTGTAAAGCTACTACTGTAAAACTACTATAACGCTTTACAACACTGGATATACAAAAGCAAGCACATATTGACTATGATGAGAATAAAGTTGATTTGTTGAAATTCAAAGAAGTTTAACCACGTTTGAAGATGTCAACTGGCTCTTGAAATTAAAAATTAACTTAAAAGCAACATTTACTTTTATTTTTGCATTAGAAAAGCAATTGCTGCGGGAGATATTGGCAATGATATTCTGTGCAAATTGGCGAAATTATTGGCAAATGAACTACTCGACTCGCATATATCATTTAATAAGCAATTACCAGCAATTATGCGAAAGTACAATATATTATTAGAGCTCTTGTGATTACATTTTTCTTCTCATTCTTTTTTTTGCAATGAACTTCAATTGGCTGGCAATTAGCGATGATTGTTAAAGAGCTCTTGCTGTGTGAGCTTTATCACATTTTAATGGACTGGAGTGGAGAGTGAAGGGGCAGCAGCCCCCGGACAGACACTTTCCGCCTAGACGCTGAACGCGACCAAAGGCGACCCGTTAAGCAAATAGGAAGGAAACAAACATGGTCCAAAAAGCAGAACAGAACCAGAACTCGAACTCGAACCAGAACCAGAACCAAGAGCAACAGAACCAGTGAAGCAAGTCGCGTCGCGTCACCTGTTAATGTGTGTGCGTGTTCGCCAGGTGTAAGCTGTCAGTGGCATGGCCAAAAGGTGGGGGGCTGGGGGTAAAGAGACAGGGGAAGGGGAGAAGGCAGGCGGGTAGCAACAACAAATGACGGAAACGTTTGGCCAGCGCGAACATGGGAAATGACACTAGGAAATCGCTTGTAAACAACTCGCTCAGTGAGTGTGCACAGGTGTGTGTGTGTGTGTGTGTGTGAAATGACCGACATCATCATCAACACCATCAACATCATCAACATCATCATCATCATCAACATCATCATCGCGCTATAATCATTGTGCAACTGAAATGTTGCCCAGCTTTTGAGATTTGTGATAACGTCTCATATGCAAATTCTGTCACGTCTGCCGCGGAAGACGACGCTTAGACGTGGCCGTCGTATAGGTGCCCCCGGCCAGATAATGGATATGAAGTGCCAGCTGAAGTGGCCAGCGATAAGAATTATTATTGCCAAACGTTTGCTGATAAGCGCAATCAGTTCGAAAACTAGACACACGGAGAAAACGAAAAGACAAACGAACAAAAAGCCAGACAAGTTTTTCCAAGAAGAAACTGATGCTTAGTTTAAGAATATTTCTCAAGTGCAAGACTTAAGACTTGAACTTCTTATTTGAAGAATATTTTGGGCTCAAAAGCTAAGAAACAAGTTCTTAT
Source organism: Drosophila kanekoi (assembly GCA_037075305.1). NCBI lineage: Eukaryota > Metazoa > Arthropoda > Insecta > Diptera > Drosophilidae > Drosophila > Drosophila kanekoi. The sequence goes on along the minus strand of JBAMCE010000329.1, from coordinate 820,967 downwards.
TTTAAGAACTTTAATGCTTTAAGTAATCAATCAAGTATCAATTTGTCGTCGTTATTTTTCAAAAACTTGAATTCTTCGCAATAATATTATTAAAGCTTATTTCCATATTGTCTTAACCCAAATATGCAAGAAGGACCCACGCTTAGCTTTGACAGTGTTCGAAAGCGAAATTGCAAGCAAAAGTTTATATTTAAGTTTCAAACACCTCTTTTCTCTGAGTGTAGTGCTAGACCGATAAGAAAGAACTGCGCAAGGCGAACTCATAAGTGTATAAGTAATATTATAATAAATATATTATAAGTAGTATGTGTACTAGATGTGCTCTATGTACTATATGTGCTATACGTTATCAGCTGCGCAGCTTCAATTCAATTATAAACTACAAACACACACACACACACACAGAGAGAGAGGAGAGAGAGAGAGAGAGAGAGAGAGAGAGAGAGGGGGAGAGAGAGACACAGACACAATGTGCATAATCTGTGCATAGTTTAGTTGCTACATTTGTAACACATTTTAAGTCGCAACTAATACAATAACACAATAAAAACAACAACAACAGCAACAGCAACAACAACAACAGCAGCAACAACGACAACAACAACACGCATAACACAATACCAAAACGAGGTCATTGCCTATTAGCAAAATAAGTGAAAATAAATAAAAATATATGGAGGAGACAAGAAAAAAAAAGTGCCAAAGTACAGACTACGCAATGCCCTTTAGCAAGAATTGCGTTAATCGCAATGCAAACAAATATTTTTGAATAGATAAGTTTGGCAACAATTCCATGTGGACTACGCGTCGGCTGCTTAATGAATCGTCAACTACAGCGCTATCTAGCGGTAAGAAGTGGCACTACGAACGGGAATTCATTGAACGTGTTTACAGAACTTGTAAAATACTCGGGAATTTCCTAGTTACTTTGCTTAAAGCTTGTACTTTAAGTCAAATACTTGATGTGGAAGGAAACTAATAAATATATTCAATATAATTATAATATGTTAAATTATTTAATTAATTTTTTAAAGAGCTGTTGTGACATCTAGTAGAAACTTGGGAGCTTGGGAAATGACAAAATTGTGCGCTTTACAAATGCAACCCTGGCGACAACGCAGCCGAAATATTGCCCTTTCAGCTACTTGATATAGTAAGGAATGGAATGGCTTTTAGGAACTGTCTAAGTAGTGACAACCCTGGCGAAAAGTTGGGCTAAGTATTGTAGGGTAAGTCAGCTAACTGAGATAGTATTAAAAAGAAAGAGAACTCTATTGAAAGGCTTGAGGAATATACCCTATTATGTACTATACTAATGCAACCCTGGCTATAACTTTGCCTACATAGTGTACTTTGATATAATTTGTAAGGGAAAACCAACTTAGGCAACCCTGGCGGCAAGCCAAGTAAATGTTATTATTTGGCTAGTTGGCCAATGAAGAGTTGTATTATTATTACTCTTAACAATGAAACGATTAAAGTTGTGCTTAGTTTTATCTAGCAAATAGAACTTAAGTTATGTACAAATGGTTTAGCCAAGAAATTAAACAAAATCTGTTTCAGAATCTACATATTCTGAACCAACTCAGGCTCAAAAGTTAGGGTATTAAATCTTCGCTCTATTAGAAAACCGAAACCTTTGCCCTTAGCCTAAAATATCTTGATCTATTTATTAACAAGAGCGTATTATGTAAAATTCTAAGAAAATCTCCAGACTCTAACGATATCAATAACAAGTGCAACAAGCAACAAACAACGGAATCGTTGACAAAATATTTACATAATATGTTTGCACCTTTAAAAAAAAGGAGAAGAAAAAAAAGCTGGCAATAAAATGTTGCAAACACGTTTCGGTTATTTAAATATTTTCACTAATTTGTGTGTGTGCGAAAAAAAAATAAACACGAATTTCACAAATCAATTGAAAAACGATAAGCAACAACAACAACAACAACAACAGCAACAACAACAACAATTTGAGCGGAACGCCAATATCATTAGCAACAATAAAAGAGAAGTGGGAGCGGGGGGAAGGAATAAAGTCGAACGCTCAAATTTAATCGTTGGGCTTAATTAAAATAAACATGAGAATGATTTTTAAACATTTGCTAAGTGGGCAGAGGGCGGTCGGGCCACGGCAGGGGCAGACTTTAAGACGGGTCTGTGCCGGTGTCTGGTTCTCGGTCTGGATCGGGCTCTGGGTTGGCTTTGGGTCTGGCTGTGGGTCTGGGTCTGGGTCTGGGTCTAGTCTGCCCGGCGGCCGACAATGGAAGTGCAACAACAAACAATTTAGATTTAAGATCAGCGATAAACGACGCATTATCCGGCACAGAGCAGCATACCCGAGGCTCTGGGCAGGCACACACCTGTCCCAGCTACAACAACAACAACAGCAGCAACAACAACAGCAACAACAACAGCAACAACAAGAACAACAACAAAGCCCACAAGTACTCGGTACTCATAGTTGTGTACTTGAGCCCAAGCCCAGAACCGGCCGCACCTCGGAGACTTTGCCTTTTGGTTCTGAGTTCAGGCTTTTATATAAAATAATAGAAAAGACAAGAGAGCGCGAGCTTTAGTCGAGACTGATCGACTAGGAGATGCCCTGTAGGCAGCAGGCTTTGCATTGTCTCCTAGCCGCATGAGCATTTTTCGAATTTCGTGCTATCTCCGAGACATGCTTAAATAACAGAGGCAATATGTATCGATATTTATCGATTTGTTCAATCTTAGGGAGTTATCAAAAAGTTACCTTGATCTGTGTAGGATGAGCCCATATTCCATAGTTTTCAAGATTATGATGTATTTACTTAAAATCGGTTTGCTTTCAATTTAAAGTATATCTCTGCGATATGCTCGATATTTATCGATTTTGGTGAAACACAGAAAGTTAACTTGATCTGCGTGTGATGAGATAAACTCAGATAAATCTTCGCGATCTTTGTATAGTCAGTGCTTTAAGCCCATATACCCTTTTATTAGCCAATTTTAATGGGCATAGGGTATAAAAACAAGCAAGCAGCCAGCAACATCACATGACATGCTGATGATGATGATGACAATGACGATGATGATGATGTTGATGATGATGACGATGATGATGGCGATGATGATGATGCAAGGAGGTCTCGAGACTTGCCAGCGGGTTTTTACTAGATCAGTGAGTGAATGCGGGCGAGCGTAAGCCTTGCAAAAACTAAAAAACGCACTCTCTCTCTCTCTCTCTCCTTCTCCCCCTCTCTCTCTCTTTCTTTCTCTGTCGCTGGCTTATCGCGCTTATCACATCGCCAACTGTCAGCTCTCCCAACAAGCTCAGCGAAGCAAATCCCTGGAGTTAATAATCATATGCACACACACACACAACACACATGAATATACATATGCATAAATAGAATAGACTAAAAGTTAGTTCATGGGCGTAAGGTATACCTCGTGGAAGGCACCTGCCTAAGTTAACGAACAGACTGAATGCTTAAGAACAACTTGTTTTAAGCATAGAAAAAGATTAAAAAGATTCAAGTAGCCTAAGCATAAGCATATTAGTACTTAAGTATGGACAAAAGTTACAGATCTTATGACTTTTGCTTATAGCTTTGGCTGATTACGAAATGTTTTGGCATTTCATTAAACCTTTTCAAGAGTTGCCTCAAAAAGAGCTCTTAATATTTTCAATAATACTTCATTTTCAGGGTTCTAAATGTTTACAGATAATAAGCTTTTAAAGGTGTAGATCACAATTGAAATATCTCCTAATCAAATGCAGCTTAACTAGGACATGTCACATGGACTATTTTCGGAATTTCCAAGGCAATTGGGCGACGATTTTTTCATGACAAACCAATTAGCTGATCACAAAAATGATCACTAATCAAATTATATGCCAAATTAACTTTAAATGAGCACAGAGAGAGAGAGAGATAGAGAGAGAGATAGAGAGAGAGAGAGGTAAGGGAGCACGTGTCTGCCTGATGACAGACTTGCCCGTTGCTTGTGACGTAACAGGTACATTGTAAAGTGGCGACTAAGGCGATTGGCTTTTTATCAGCTGCTCTTCGTGGCTCTTCGTTCGATTGGACATAGCCCTGACCAAATGCGTTTTACACATTTCTTTGTTTTAGTAATACAATTGTTTTTTGTATTTCATTTCTTTTGGCAACTCGAAACGTGGTCAGCGCAGCTTTTCGCCGAGTTATCAGCCTGGCGCAGAGTGAGAGCAGAGATAAGATAAGCGAATGTCCAATTTGCGGATTACAACAACACGGCGATTTTGGACGTGCCGTGCGTTGGATTTGAAGATTTGTAATTTCATGCATACAACCAGAAAAACACGATGACGGTCGACAAACAAAAAGCAAGCAAAACAATAACTAAAATATGTATACATGTATGTATGTATGTATATGTATTTAAAGCATACGCAGTGATTAAATTAAAGCATTGTATGTAAATTTGGTAATTTGTTGATAAGCAACAAAACAACAAGAAGTCAACGCTTAAACCAGTTCAAACTGTTTTTAATTTCGTTTCGAAAACACGAAAGCGCCCAAAAAATATTTGCGACTTGAGATTCTTGGGTGCAAAACGCTTTGGGGGTTATGTAAGCAGCTGATCAGAGCGAGATAGAGACACAGACGCAGACGCAGAAGCAGGCAGCGAAAGTCAACAGGCGACTGCGACGCCAACGGCGACGGCGACTGCGAGGGCTGCCAACTTGATTAGTCACACATAGGCGCCGGACACAAAGAAAAAAAAAGCTCAACGACAACTCTTCGAAGGGCAACAAAATGAAAAAGAAAGACACACACACACACGTACACACAGGCAAACACAGAAAAAGGTCTGCCGACTGCTCAGTCAAAGTCTACGCCGCGTGACAACGTCAGGCGTCGTTATTGTTTTTGTTGTTGCTGTCGTCGTCTATCACGTTCATTGGCATTTCAAAGCAAGTTTGTTTGCATGCTGCGCCCGTTTGGGGGCGCTCTGTGGCATCGCCCCTCTCGCTCAAGCTCGCTGTCTGCTAACTGCTGCTGCTTCTGCTTGTTATTGTTTGATACAAACAAACACACACACATACATACATATTTACAAATAATGTTTGTGTGTTCCTTTTTTGCGCAACAAACGCCGCTGGCTGTTGGCTTTGCTGCGACTGCGACTGCGCGACGGCCAAGACAAGAGTAGCATCAGCAGAGCAACAGATAGAGAGAGAGAGAGAGAAAGAGAGAGAGAGCAGCAGCAGACAGCAGACAGACTTTAACCGGTTTGCGATTTATTTTTGCCCTTGCTACCCGTTAAAGCCACCTATTCCATCTGCTACATTGCCCCCCCCCCCTCTGCTTCCCCTGGTAACCCTTTTGCTCATTATTATTACATATTTGCTGAATATTTAACATTGAAGCTGGTGCGAATCGAAAGACTGTTTGTTGCCTGCCGCAGGCGCAGTCAACACCAAGCAGCACAATGAGAAGCAAAAACAATAAGAGCAACAAAAATTGAGTGCTGTAAATAAGTATCGATAGCGATTACTTTGTTATCGAACTCTGATTTAAAAATAAACTGGGTATGCTGTCACTGTGCAGCAATTAGCTAATGAGAGAGCGGCGGCACATGGAGTTACATACATACATACATACATACATACATATATGCTGCTGCTCTCAATCGCGCGCTCTCTATTGCTCTCGCTCCGCAGCTTTTGATCGATTTAGCTAATGAATGTGGTTCACAAATTGACATCTCAATTGTCGTCGCAATACTAAATATAATCAACGTTCGTCATTGTTCTTGCTGTTTGCCAGCAAACAGACGTCAGCAGCAGAGACAAGTTGTCGTCGTCGTCGCCGGCGTCGTCGCCGTCGTCGTCGTTGGCCGCTGCAGAGTGTCGCCGCGGCCACGGCCACAGCAGACGCGCTGGCTGCGCGCAACAAAAAAAGCTTTGGGCCAAACCAACAAAAAACACTCTGGTATTTATTGTAATCAAAAAAAAATGAACCAACAAAAAATCGAGTGCGCTGTTTAAGCATAAAATTAAGTAGTTTAAATAAATAAACACAACAACAACAAAAAAACAACGAACGTGGCCGGATCAACGGCAAATCTTATTTTTTTCTGGGAGGGGGGTGCAGCATGCTACAGAGCGAGACAGAAAATTGCACTGGCATTTAAATATAAGAATACATTTCAAGAGAAGAGGAGGAAAAACACAAAATTTATAATATTTGCATAATTTTAAATGCTGCGCATTTTTATGAGTGTCGCTCCGCAGCGAATGCTGTCTCTGTCTCTCTCAGCGCTTGGCTAGCCTTTTGTATTTTTATGAGCTTTTAACGGGCGCGCAAGCGACGAAATGTCGTTAAAGAAGATCGAATTGAATGCGAATGCGAAATGTGAATGAGAATAAAAGAGCAACAACAACAACAAGAAGAAGAAGAAGAGCAGCAGCAACAACAACAACAACAGCAGCGACAACCAAATATGGCGCCGCCTCAGTCGCCGCTAGTGGGCGCTGCAGTAGCCGAAGGTGTGAAGCAAGCGACGGCGCTTTTCATTTCTGATTGGAAGCAAGCGGATTGAGGGCCACAACAGATAATTAGGGGAGCAGGGAGCAGGGAACAGGGGGCTGCCAACCTGGTTTCGAGACGCAGCAAATGCTTTAACGGTACTAGCCAAAAAGCAAAATAGCCTATTTATAAGAAAGAAAAAAAAAACAAATGTGAAATGCATGTGCGTGTGCGTGTGCGTGTGCTTAAGAAGCGTATCTTACGCATTTTAAAGAAATTAAAACTACTTTAAAAAATACATTAACATGTTTTCACACAAATCTAACAGATAATTAGAAAAAAGGCTTATGAAAAAATGTTCGTAAATCAAGAGCAAGCTTTAAATCAAAATGAGTGAAGAGCTGCTTAAAAATTGAAGTTGGTTTTTTTTAAAGCTTTGCACTCAGAAATTTTGTATAACAAACTATTCATTTAAATTAGGATTTTTATAATTCTCCATGATTCATTTCCTTTTAAACGCAACATATAACTAACAGAAGCTTTAAGTTTTTTTAAACTTATAAATTGTCTGCTTGCTTTTTGGACAAAAAGTTCCAATATAATAACGAATTTATCTATTTTTCAAGTTGAACTAGTATTTGTCAAATTTAGACTCAACGAAGAATGCGAAAAGCTTAAACAGAATCTGTACTCAGTCAAATTGAACTAGTTCAAATTCAACGAACCTTCTAAAATACACCTTCGTAAACTACTTGAAAGAAGAACTAGAGTTCGCTCATCTAAAATATGTCAACGAAGAATGCGAAAAGCTCAAACTCGGATTGAACTCAGTCGAAATGAACTACTTGAAAGAAGAACCAGAATTTTGCTCACCTTTCGTTTCTTGTGATCCAGTTCGCACTGCGCCTTGTGCATCTCCTTCAGTTCGACCTCCTTGAGCTGATCCAAAATGCGTTGATATTTCTCCCGGTTCTCCACGTCGAGCGCCACGTGCAGATAGTCGTGCCAGTTGCGTGAATCGAAGCCCCAATGGCAGGTGCGATTCTCTACCTTGCGATGAACGTGTCCCACGAATTTCTGGGGCGAGAACCAGCAATTGCACTCCAAGCACTGGATGCACGTCGGCTTCTGGTACGAGTACATGTCCGGCGTGCAGATGCCCTCGCATTTGCCAAAGCACTTGTGATACACCTGAAAGCTGAGCGCGCCCTTGCCCAAACTCTCGACGGGCACATAGCTGTTCCGGTCGGAGCGATGCAGCAGGGCGGCGCAGAGGCGTTCCGCGTCGGTGCGCGTGATTAGGCCGCTGCCCTTCACGTCCGAGGGCAGGATTTTGGCGGCCTTGAACTCGACCAGCTGATCGGGCGTGCACTGCGAGCACGAGATGCCCAGATCCTCGAAAATGCCATTGATCTGATCCAGCGTAAAGTCGTTGAGCACATTGTTCAGAAACTGAGGCAGGCACAGCCGCATCTCGCCGCCCAGCGAGAAGCACCCGATCGTTTTGCCCTCCAGCCGCGTCTCGTACAGCTCGCCGCAGTCCGTGTCCGGCTGCGTTAATATCGGCTGCGACAGTTCCGGCGGCAGAGGCAGCGGCGCTGCATATAACTGTGCACGTTCGCCGATGGCAGCGGAACCAGCGACGCCGCTCGGTTCATGCAGTGGCTCGTGTGGTTCCGGCGAACTGGACAGTTCCTTCTTGATGAGCGCCACGGCGGGACCCTGCAAGCTTTTGGTGGCGCTCGTTTGGTACTTTTTCAGCACGCTGCTGATCATCGGCGTCACGTATTCGGTCATGATATCGCTCAGTTATCGATAACACGCGCTCGATTGTTTTTGCTGCTTCTCCTTCTCCTTCTGCTCTTATTCTTATTCGTATTCTTTTCTCTTATTTTGTTGCTATTTGTTTGGTTTTCTGGCAAAAGTGTCTGCGGCTTTCACATTTTCGTTCGCTCAATTTATTTATTTATTGCATTTATTTATTAATTTTTGTATTTTGTTTGCATGTTAACAATTTGGCACTTTGTTTGATGATCTTTTTTTTGCGCGCATTTTTCATCTTATTTTATTTCAGGCGCTGCATTTGCCGACGGCGCTGCGTAGCGCTCGCTGCGCTGCGAGCTTTTTAGCGAGCATCTGTATGTGTATGCGTATGTGTATGTGTGTTTGTGTGTGTTTTGAAGGCGCGCGTGTTGCGCTCTGCCAGCGTCGACACTGACGTTGCTGCCGCTGCCGCTGCTGCTGCTGCTGCAGGCGGCGTGCACAATTTTTAAATTTTGTCTTATTTATCTATTTTGCTTTTTTGTGCTAAATTTAAAACTTTGTGCGCACTTTGAGGCGACGTCGACTGCGGCTATGTTATTGCTGTTGTTGTTGTTGTTGTGGTTGTGGCACTCACTTATTAAATTTTGCCATAAATTAATTTCCACTTCGTATGCTTAACATTTATCTGGGCGCGCTGCAAAAAAACCGCACGACGACGCGACGCGACGCGACGCAACCGAGACGGATACAAAGATACAGACGCTGGCGTAGACGAGAAGACGCAGGCCGGCAGACACAGGCACAGACACTGGAACGGACACACACACCGGCCGCACACACATACACGTCGACGCACTGACACAGGCACAGGCACTGGCACTCACTCACAGACACACACACAGATAGCGACGTCGACGGCGACGGCAACTGGCAGGCGGCAGAGGCTAAAACGCCGCCGCCTGACAATTGTGAATGCGGCCGCTGCCGTTTGCCGCCTTGTTTGTGCACTATTTATAAACTTTATTTTATTTTATTTAATTTCTTATTTGATATCTTCTTCTTCTTTATTTTTGCATGCTTAACGACCAGATTCGTTATTGAATATTTATTTAGGAATTTTGCTCTTTGCTATTTGCTCCTCTGCCACAAAAACAACAAACGCGCGCACACACACACGCGAATAAAAGCCTGCACTCTGCAGGCGCGCTCTCAAAATACACGGCGTTTTGTGTTTTCGTTTTGTTTCTTTGATTTTGATGTTGTTGTCGTTGTTGTTGCTGTTGCTGCTGCTGTCGTTCTTGTTGTTGTGCTTTTGTCGAACTTGCCGTTACGCGTTCGCACGTGCGAGCTTTCTGACGACCGCCACAAAACTGTTGAAAAATGTTCGCTGCGTAGCGGCAATTGCAAAGAGCGCCTCAAACGTATCTTTTTCGCGCGCTCTCACACACTCGCGCTCTCTTTAAACTTACAGATACAAAACAGACGAACGGTCTCTCTGGCAACAGCAGCAACCACCAAGTTTCTCTGCAGCACTTGGCCCTTCTCTTTTTTTTTTGTTGCTGTGCTTTTGGCGCCATGGCGAATATTAGAGAGCATTTAGAATTGCCAAAAACTCGTTTCAGGCAATTTAAAGCGATCGCCGGTTTAAGTTATACATATTCGCTATATAAATTTAAATACAACATTTTGCATACTGCGTTTTGTTATGCAGAAGTGTTAATAAGAATATAAATAACTTACTGTCTTAGATAATTGAAGTTCCCAACCGTTTTCGCAACTTTAACTGCGACCCTCTGCAAGAGATATGTTGCTTAGCAATTTAGAATGTTGCCACTTGCTGCCATGTTGCAGCAACATGTGTATGCGCAGGGTAGCTAACGATAAGACGTTACAGCTGTCAGGGCAATCGATAACAATATTATCGCACGCAAAGTTGAGTCGTTCAAAGCTGCCACCTTGTGGAAAACGCAATATTTGCAATATAGCTGTGCTCTTCACACTTTATAAACAGCTGTTTGTTGTTTCTCAGCTGCTGATTGGAATTGGGTAAAAATTAAAATTTTGTGCTGAAAGCATAAAAAAGCAGAATAAATTAAAAGAAAAACTTTGTAATTGCAACCAATTGCTAATTTACAGTTAAGAACAGCTAGAAAATGCCGGAGCCGCGCAGCCCAATGGCCCGCTTTGCACAATCCGTACTGGATACAATCGATGGACCCATCACCTGGTTTCGCGGTAAGAAATGCGCCCAATTATTAAATAAACTGCATTTGGCACGAATGCGCTACGCATGCAACAGTTAACGTTGCGAGCTCCGCGACGCACAACAGTTTAAACGCAGTTTGGCAAATTACATAATAACATAACCTCAAATCTAAAAGCGGCTTTGTTTTTGTTTACATGTTGGAACGCGCACAGAATCGATTGTGGAACCGAATCAACAAAAGTCCAATTGGTACCATCAGCGCTTCCGTCGCGTCCCGACCATCGATCAGTGCTACACAGACGATGCCGTCTGCCGCTTCGAGGCGGATCAGCAGTTCCGACGGGATCGCATGGTGGACAACGAGGTTGTGAACATCTTGCGGCAGCGCTTCGAGGACTGCACCCTGTACGAGGCGCCCGACCACATGGTCAAGTGCAAGCCACTCCTCGAGCAGTACGACAAGGCCACCGAGAACTGGTTCATCAAGTGTATGGCTAAAGACAGATTTCCTCAAAAGCATTTCCAATTTATATATCACATTTTCTCTACCCTGACAGACGGCGATTTGGGCGGCTATGCCAATGCGAAGACCGCATACATGAAGCAGAAGCATCGGCTCATCTGGGAACGTCGTCACGGTCCAGTTGGCAGCGGCATGAAGGACGAGGATAATGCGGGCCATTAAAAGGCTCCGCCACAAATTGCAAAAATAGAAAACCATCAAATGTTCGAAGCCTGTGACGTGGATTTACATAAATATACACAAACTGTAGACAAATTACGGCTATGCTTGGTTTTTGTCCAGCAAGAATGTTCTTTGAGCAAATGCCAGGTAGTAGGACATTCTTTCAATATCCTTTGAAGCAGACTATGTTTAAACAAGTTGGGAATTATAATGTATACAAAGTTTCATGCTAGCGTTTATTTCCGGGCTAGTGTTTAGTGTTTAGCTTTGTATGTTGATGCGAAATCAAGAACATGATCATATTCCAGATAACCATCAACAGCTCTTCTAGATTATTTAATCTTCGGCATTCCGAATCGTTCTTGCCATAAATTAACTTACCTAAAACGATTTGGGACAACAAGATTCGGTCGGGCGCCAAAAACTGTGCCAGGAATAATTGCAAATTTGTCAAATTTAAGTCTAGTGATTAATTTTGTGCCTTTGTCAAGGGTTTGGACTTTGAGGAAGCTCGGCGGCAGCCTCAAAATGGAAAGCCTTAGTCCTTAGAAAATATTGTTGCTAAAAGATCAGTCGAGGATCGGATTTTGTTGCTAAAAGATCAGTCGAGGATCGTTATTAACTAGCTTATCGAGACGAGCGGCTTGTTCATGAGACTCTTCTTGAGCTTGGCCAGGGCGCTGCTGGTGCTGCCGGCGCCCGGCTTCTTGTCCTTGTTCTTGGGTCCCAGCGGTATCAGGCTGGTGTCGATGAGCCGGCGCCGGAAGTTTTTGTAGAATTGCAGCACCTGCGGATTGGCCCACACCTGCTTGGCATCGAAATCAAGAATGCGCACAGATTGCAGCGATTTGGCGCGCGACAGCGCCACATAAGCCTGCCCAGCCTCGAACACCTTGGAGAGGGACATCTCAACGCAGTCGAGCGTCAGACCCTGGCTCTTGTGTATAGAGAAGGCCCAGGCTAGCTTGAGCGGCACCTGACGACGCGTGAGCACGCCGCCCGTGGCCGTCTTGATGATCCACTTCTCGTGCCGGCATACGTGCTCCTGATTGTTCTTGAAGCGCACCACGGGCAGGCCCTTCTCGATGCGCACGACGACGCCACGCGCACCATTGACCAGGCCATTGGCTATATTAATATTCTTGAGCAGCATTACCTGCGCATTGATCTTCAGGTAGAGCTGTGCCGGCGCCTGGACTTGCTGGTCGAGCTGCTTGCTCATGCCGGCATCCGAGTCCTCGGCACGGAACAGCACCTTGTCGCCACTCAAATGCTCCAGCTTCGAATCGTTTATGGAGTTGGCATCGTTCGTGTGCGAACACAGCTGCGTGGCCAAGATCCCGTTGCCTTCGATCTTCTGCTTTGAGGTGGACACCAGCCTGGACGCGATGGTGTCGTTGACGTGACCGATGCGTAAATGGTTGAGTATTTTAACAAACTCCGGATCGGATTGACGATGCACCTGCTTCAGCTCGTAGACGCACTGGATGCAGCTCTCCCAGGCGCTGGACTGAAAGCAAAAGCGCTGCACGGCCGTCTCGCCCTTGATGACGGGCGGCAGCTGCAGAAAGTCGCCGCAGAGGATCAGCTGGATGCCGCCAAATGGACGCTCATTGCGCCGTATGTGACGCGCCACAGCCTCAATTTTCTGCAATACCCAAAGCTTAGATGGCTTCTCACTAAATCGAGCTCAAGCCCTTACCTCAAAATACTGTCCATCCACCATGGAGATCTCGTCTATGATCAGACGCTTGCATTTGCGCCAAGTTTGCGCGGCAACGGGACGCGACGCCAGCTCCAGACAACGTTGAGCCGTAGCATCGCCGCCGCCAATCCCGGCAAAAGCGTGCAAGGTCGTGCCGCCAATTAGGCAGGCGGCCACGCCCGTAGACGCTGTGGCCACGGTGCCCTCCGGCGGCAGCGCCGAGATGATCTTGCGCAACAGAAAACTCTTGCCCGTGCCGGCGGAGCCCGTGAAGAAGACATTCTTGCCGGCGATGCAGGCGCGCAGCACTTCCATTTGCTCCTCGCTCAAACGCAGCGAGTCCTCCGTTTGTGTGGCGGCCAGTGGCGATTCCTGGTACAGCTTCTTGGCAGCGGGCACGCTCTGACTCTTGTCCTCGCCGCCAGCCGCCTTCAGATCCTCGAAGCGTCGCTTTTTGGCTGCCTGCGGCGAGGGCGTGGTTGTGCTGCCACGCGTTATGAGGCCCGCCTTTTTGCGCGCCAAAACCATTTCGGCGGTAGTCACCGGTGAGATCTCTTCAAAGCTGCTGGGCCGCGAGCCCAGCATCTGCTCGCGTAGCTTTTTTTGCATGGCCGCCTCGTCCAGGGCGCTGTCTCCGTCTCCGGCGCCGTTCATTTTGATGAATATGGTGCGCAGGAAGAGCATCAAAGTGCCGGGCGGTGCGTTGGACAGGTAGAGCGAGCACTGCTCCGCCTTGAAGTTGAACGTGGCCTTGCCCTCGGACATGAATTTCTTGTGCACCATTATGTCCTTCAGCTTGAATTTGAGCGGCTTCAGTTTCTCGGGCGTCACCTCCACGAAAATTTCGCGCAAATCATTGCGCACCAGACGCAACGTTGCCGTCCTGTAAGTCAGCTTGCGACCGGTTATGCCCACCGCGTTCGTCCAGTGTATGTTCACCGCGCACGTTAGCACGGCATCGTTAAGATCCATAGTTATAATTAATTAATTTTAAATAATTTCTTCAGTCCCTGGGCAGACAGCGAGTGTGCACACCTCCCGCCAAAAAAAATAATTACCGATTATGCGATCGATAGGCATGCCGTGCCACACTGTGCTTATCGATACTAAAACAGGGTTGCTTGTGCGTAACGCCAGATGGCGCCAACTAACGCGCGCATTGCTCTTTTTAAATGTGAGCACTTTGTGTTACTAAAATAACTTTTTTATATATATAAAGCAACGTTGTTTAATTCTTTTGAGTGTAGTTTAAAATATATGCGAATTTGGCCTCTAAATTGAGTTTAAAGTTAAACGTAAATCATAAATTTGCAGTAGTAGATGCTGTTCGCCTGTCTTCATTCATAACAAACAGAATTTCTTCGCGAATTTCTTCTTATCATATTACAATTACACTCAAGATCATCTCGAAGCAATCATTGAATTCTTGTTATATATACGTTGCTTTAATACTACGGCGTAATTAAGAAATTCATTTATCATTTACGACACGTTAGCCGTGCTCAGTTAAGTTTCTTATGTAAAGTGCACAAGTGCTGGTTGGTTTATATTCAAGAAACTATCGCCAGATAACGCGACTGAACAATAACTAACAATTGCACAATTCAATATAAATGCAGTAAAAATAATACAAAAAATAATACAAGGCCTGTTTACTGATAAATAATAGATGAGCTTGCCATAACGCAGCCAGAATCAAAGAATTACTTAACTTAAGTCTCTCTTAGCTCAAATAGAGAACTTTTCAATGAAGTAACAAGCTTCTCGAATAGAGCATGGATTTCAAATAGTTATAGCATAAGTTCAAACTCTTCCAATAAATGTTCTTCTTTACTTTCGCACTCAGCAGCAGCCAAGATTGTTGATAAGCAAAAAGGAAAGGAAAGCTTTAACAATAAAGAGGCCGGAATCACTATTTATTCGCGCGCCTCGTCATCATCCATTGTATTGTTCTCGTGAGGGCAATAAAACTGGCTAACCAATAAGTTCATGAAACTCGCGTGTTCTGAAAGTGAAAAACAAAAAAGTTCATTGATCGTCGCGAAGGTTTCAAGTTCCTTACGAAAATTTCCATAGTTTCTTTTTACTCGACTTCACTTCCAATGCATTATTGATTGATTGGCGAAAAGAAGCTGCCGAATGCAAAAGCATCCAATTTTTTTGATTATTTTGGAATCGCATTTCGGAAATAATGCGAAATTTGTACAGTTTCGACTTATCAGTCTGGCTATTGAACTTAGCTAGTCATGCTGCAGATTGTCTTCTGGCAAATTAACTTCTGAGAACTGCAACAAAAATATAAAAAAATCGCGCCGTGCAGTCTGAACCTCGTATATAGGACGTATCTCTGCGCTGCATGCTGATACGAGCTTCTGATTTATAGGCCTAATAAATATGGTCCTTTGTTTACGATATTCTATTTGGTTTATTTTGGGCAAGAAGTTTGTTTTTCATAATTCGAATAAACAAAGTCAACTGATTCGAATATTTTTTTTGTTGTTATTTTCTTCGTTTCGGTTACGGGGCCGGCGTCATCTTAAATTAAATACATATTTACGTTTGTTTTCAGGTTTCTAGACATATACACACAAATATTTGTTTTTGGGTCATCGACGTTGACGAAAAAGCAATATGCCACTTTCAATACCCTGTAAAAAAGGAGACTACATTTGCAACCAAACTGGAATCTTTCGCTTAGAACATGAAAGAAATTTACTATATTATCTCAAGTTGTATTCCTTTAGAAGATATCAAGTCTTATTTTACCATTTAATACATATGAATAAGACATTCTTTATAAAAAAAGCACATTTAAAAGGCAAATATTTATATTTAACAAATTGTTCACATCATTATCTGCACAGACTAGAATAGAGGTATGCAGCATTGTTTACTCTATAATGCTTATCAGCATTTGTCAAAAATTACATATATGACAAATGTGAATGGAATGAATAGGTTATATTTCGTCTGAATTGATAAGTTCGAGTGCACTTCAAATGATACAGAGACTTGCAATTCTTCAAAATCTAAATCAAAATTATATAAACAAATTTAAGAGGAAGTGATGGAAAATGCAATTTCAAGGTAGAGAGGAAGAGAATCATCAGTAACAGTATATCAGCTGTAAATAACAGAATTGTCTTCCCAAAAAACAAAAGCGAGAGAATCCTCAGTAACAGCATATCAGCTGTAAATAACAGAACTTTAATAACCATCCCCCCACTCCCCTCACACACACACACACACACACACACACACTAACACAAACAGCAAGAGAATCCTCAGTAACAAATCAGCTGTTAATAACATAATTTTAATCAGTAACAGCTGTTAATAACATAACTTTAATCCCCCCAACCACACACTCACACACACACACAAAGAGACCGAGAGAATCCTCAGTAACAGCAAATCAGCTGTTAATAACAGAATTTTAATCCCAAAAAACAAGTACGAGAAAGAGTATTTAGAGTGCATTGTGCTCGCTGAAACTTGTTGATTAGCTTGTTTTAGGCATGCTGCTTAGGCGCCTTTTCGGAGCCGGGCAGCGCAAGAGGCGCCCCATTCATGAGAAACTATCAGCACGTTGAATACGAATAGCTTAATTTAGATGCTAATATAATATAATATACGTATAGACTTATAGATAGATTTTTCGTACTTAAAGAGCTGCTGCTGCAATGGCATCGTGCAATTTCGTCAGCCGCGTGCCGAATTTAACGAAATTCGAAAAACACAAATATTTTAAATGCGACGGGGTCTAGGGGTTGCTCCACAGATCTTACCTGTTTGCCATGCCGAAATTTTCCCAAAGACGCATTTTCTTGCTTCGGCTACTGCGCAGGTACAAACAAAAAGCGAAACTAAAACCAGTTTCCTTAACCCATGGGGGGGTTGATAAGCGAGCGAGAGAGCAACATACGAAAAAGGCGCGTGAGAGCGAGGGAGAGTTAGAGAGACTGGGAGAGTCAGCATGAAAATCTCGCATAGGCTTACACCCGCACGTAGGGCTAACTGTTTCTGTTGTTGGGCGCGCTACGTGCCGGATGACACGGCCCAGGAGCGGGTGCGCTCTGTAATGCGGCTGTTTATCACCTCAATTACCAGGGTCAGCACTTAGGCATATGTAGATATGGATAAATGGGGTTAATTGCACAGGTGCCTGGCGAAAGGCGCCAGTTGCCCGTTGCCCGTGCTGCCCAGCTAGAAAACTTTCCTAGTCTACCGACTATCTTTAGAACGAGGCCAATGGGCAAATGCGTTGCCACAGATCTGTCCGATTTGAACATAAATTAAAGCACGTGGCTTTCATATTAACCTTGCTGCTATAGATAAACCTGCGGCGATCGTGGGTGGCAACTATTGTCCCACATTAACGGGGGCTGCTACACGTGGTGCTATTACAGCCAACAACAGATCGGTCTATGGCCAATGGCCAAAACAGCAAACTACGTCGTCATTGGCTGATAAGTAGCATAATTTTTACAGGCGTTCCTCGAAAAGTGTCGTCAACAGCGCCCCCGCACGTTGTTATTGCGGCTCGTGGCGCACAATTTAATTGCTATGCTGCCTGGCCATACGTCAGCCAATTAGACCGGCAACGTGTGTTTATGTTAATTACTTACTTGCGTGTGTTTTTTGTGCTTTTCTACTAATTTCTTAACAACTAGAGCGGGTGAGTCATCAAAATGCAATCGTGCGGCAATCGATGCGATTGATATCGATATTCGATTTTCTGGTTCTTCTTGTTTGTGCGTTTTGTCTCCACATATTTCTACATAACTGTTTACCAATAAATACAAGCGGCAAAGATAAACAGATTAGAACCGGTCAACAACAGCCCGCGACCGATCAAGGCTGACGCCGTCCCAGACGCCCCAGCAAAACCGAAATGAGTCGAACACTCTCGTCTGCATTGGCAAGATATAGAAGAAAAAAAAAACAACAGCAACAAATATATTGCACAGGAATAACAACAACCATATACTACTAGTACTACGCAGAAATTTTGTAGAATACAAAACAAGCAAGAAGCTATAACAAAAACATCAGCAGACGGCTACCCTGCTGTTAGCGTGAGCGTGAGCGTGAGAGAGAGCGCGAAGAGAGCACAACGTGCAATGTGCATGTGTGTTTGTGTGAGTGTGCGTCTGTTTTGTTTGCGCGCATAACGGCGTGAAAGAGGAAGAGCCAGCGGTATAAATACTGCTCCCCACGGCTGTTGGGTGTCAATTGGACTCGCAGAGCGACCAAGTCAGCACACACAGCAGCAGCAGCAGCGGCAGCAGCTAAAAAGCAATAGCCAAAACCAACAACGCAGTTTCGCGCAAACAAACAAAAGTCGTTCGATTACGATTTACAAGTGTTCTAAAGTAAAGGAAGTTTTCATAATCAAAAAGAAGAAGATGTCTGCATCACCCACCGCTCGCCAAGCCTTCTCCCATGCGCTGCCACTGGCCATGACGAAGACCAAGAAGGTTGTCATATCGGATCCCATCCAAATGCCGGAAGTGTACTCATCTACGCCCGGCGGTACCCTCTACTCCACGACACCTGGCGGTAAGTTGATGCAATATTTTGGCAATTGTGAATCAGCCGTCTGATAACAATCCCAGACTAAAACTCGGACTCAGTCTGGCTAGGCGCACATGTCCGTGACTCATGAATATTTCCATGAGCTCGTGCAGCTGTGTCTTATCACCTGTGCAGAGTCTGATGCAATTATTAATAAAATATAGACTAATATTTGATTTCGTATTTTGTTTTTGCAGGCACCAAGGTGATCTATGAACGGGCCTTCATGAAGAACCTGCGTGGATCCCCGTTGAGCCAAACGCCGCCCAGCAATATACCCAGCTGCCTGCTGCGCGGCACGCCCCGCACACCCTTCCGCAAGTGTGTGCCCGTGCCCACAGACCTGGTGAAGAAGACCCAATCGCTGAAAATCGAGGAACAGGAGCAGTTCCAGCTGGAGCTGTAAATGCACAATACAGCAAGAACAAAGCATCCCAATTCCAAGCAGCTACTGCCAAACATCGCATAGACATCATCCAAAATGTTTTTATCATTAGCCATCCATCTAGTTGTATATTGTCACACCTGATACTGATCTTATAGTGCTAGCTCTCATATTTATGCCATCAAGTTGTCCATGTAGCTCTTAAGTTGTTCGTTATTTTCAGTCATATTGATTGAGTTTCTGTTCTTAATTTAATTGATAAACTTTAGTCAGTAAGTCTCACTCATGCAATAAAAACTTGATAATCATTTTGAATTATTGAAATTGAACAACGGGTTTATTTGTATATTTTATCAGCTGCCGGACCTTGAGAGCTGACTAACCAAGTTATCTATAAGCTTCTTGAGTGTGTATTTCTATTTTACCTTGATGGGAATATTCCATCTAAATCGGCAAACTAATACATCTATGAATGTATATGTATCTATTTGGGGGTTTATTGAACCCCGTCCTCTGGAAATACCGGCCGGCATCTGTCGGATCAAGAGAAATGCGTTCAGAAACTACTGCGCAGTTTGCAATCTTGAGTTCTCTGGCCAAGAGACTAAAGACCAGATCTTAAAGCGACGATGACAACATTCGTAGGAAACGGCAAATGCAGAAATTCATGCTTTATAAATGTTCTACCTATTCCGAGAAGTGCAAAACGATATCTGACTGAGACAATATAAGCTAGCAAATAACATATGTATCTTTATATTATTTAGCTTAGTTTTATATAATCTCTGAGAGAGATCGACAATTAGATTAGTCGGATGGGATGGGTTGAAGATGTCCGTCGCTGAATAACTGATATATTGATTCCATGTATACCTTTGTTCCGAAAACTGAAACCCCTTAAGAAACCAATCTTCAA
Organism: Drosophila kanekoi; assembly: GCA_037075305.1. Lineage (NCBI taxonomy): Eukaryota > Metazoa > Arthropoda > Insecta > Diptera > Drosophilidae > Drosophila > Drosophila kanekoi. The sequence continues at coordinate 801,226 of JBAMCE010000329.1, read as the reverse complement.
TTCCGGGTGATATAAGTGGATGGGGAGCTTAGTTAAAGTAGCCAAGTCAATACTTGGCTTTTATGCAAAGTATTCTTTAAGTTTTAAGATAACTTGGCATATATCCGTCTATTCATATATACATACATATGTATGTATGTATGTATGTATGTCGGACGAAACAGACCACTATAGAATAGAATCATAAAAAATATTGTTGAAATTATGAAAATATATTTCTGGTTGTTTTTAAAATATCTTCGTCAATTCCGAACCCCTATAATATACATACATATATCGGTCAAAATGTAATATTTCTCTATATATAATGTTGACTAAAGTAGGGGAATTATTTTTATTGTCGCGTTATATAATTGACCTGGATTTGCCAGTTCCTAAATAAACTTAAGCCCGAGCTACTGATAACAATTATAGAAATATGTCGAGGATATTATTATCCCATAAAACAAATGCAAAGAACTGTATTAACCACATTTCTGTGCGCAATAACCCTAATTACCACTTGATACGAAGCCGTAAATTATTCTTGCATAATTTAAATGCAAGATATTGTAAACAGAAAAAGCAGCTAATTAGACAAATAACAATGCAGAATGTGTAAACAACGTTATTCCACAGGTAATGCTGGTCATGAAAGGGTTAAGATGGTATCCAAGATATACATATACATATGTATGTAAAAGCGTCCCTTCCAACACAACCAAAACCGTTTAGTACTAATTCGTAAGAATTGGTAAACAAAAAAACAAAAACAAGCCTCATTTATATGACAGGCAACAACAAGCAGAGAGCCAGCACAGGGAGAGTGCGAGAAAGATAGAGAGGGAGAGAGGGAGAGGGAGAGAGCGCGAGCACAGTGCAGTGACGCGCTGCTGGGACGTGCGCTTCGTTGGCTTTGTTTACGTTCGCCACGATTGAAAGAAGAAGAGCATGCAGTATAAATACTGCTGCCAAATGCCGTCGACTGTCAATTGGACTCGCAAAGCGAACCAAGCACGTCTGAGAGCTCGTCAGCAACTGATAAGCAGAAGTCAAAGGCAGCGTCAAATTTACAACGCAGTTTCGCGCAAACAAACAAAAGTCGTTCGATTACGATTTACAAGTGTTACAAAGTAACGGAAAGTTTCATAATCAAAAAGAACAAGATGTCTGCATCTCCCACCGCTCGCCAAGCCTTCTCCCATGCGCTGCCCCTGGCCATGACGAAGACCAAGAAGGTTGTCATATCAGATCCCATCCAAATGCCGGAAGTGTATTCCTCTACGCCTGGCGGCACCCTCTACTCCACGACACCTGGCGGTAAGTTGATGCAATATTTTGGCAATTGTGAATCAGCCGTCTGATAATAATCCCAGACTCTGACCAAGACTCAGTCTGGCCAGGCGCACATGTCCGTGACTCATGAATATTTCCATGAGCTCGTGCAGCTGTGTCTTATCACCTGTGCGGTGTCTGATGCAATTATCAATTAAATGTAGACTAATAGTTGATTTCGTATTTTGTTTTTGCAGGCACCAAGGTGATCTATGAACGGGCCTTCATGAAGAACCTGCGTGGATCCCCGTTGAGCCAAACACCGTCCAGCAATATACCCAGCTGCCTGCTGCGCGGCACGCCCCGCACACCCTTCCGCAAGTGTGTGCCCGTGCCCACAGACCTGGTGAAGAAGACCCAATCGCTGAAAATTGAGGAACAGGAGCAGTTCCAGCTGGAGCTGTAATTGCTTTCCAATTCCAAGGAGCTACTGCCAAAACTCATGCATTCATTCTCCCAATACTTCTTTTTATCATTAGCCATTAATTTAGTTGTATTATCACACCTGATACTGATCTTGTAGTGTTAGTCCTCATTATTCCCACTAAATTGTTGATATAGCTTTAAGTTTTTAGTCAGAATTTCAGTCACATTGACTGAGTTGAGTTTTTTTCTATTTATCAATTTTTATACATCTAATTCTTAAGCAACATGCAATAAACAGTAAATAATGCTAGAAAGTATTAAATTTAAATATACCAACGGATTTTGCTTATTTTATCAGCTGTTGGGCCTTGAAAGGCTTTCTAATGAACCGATTTAATCAATGATAACAAACGAATGTTTCGAATTCTGGCAATTCACCTTGGGATATTTGTTTGGGGTTTGTTGAACTGCCAAAAATACCGGCCGGCATATGTCTGCCGAGGCGTTGGCCATTATTAAAACTGTAAACAACAACAACTTTCGTGGTGAGCTTCTCAAACTATGCGCGTGGCAGCGGCTCATAACCCACATTCTGTCTATGCAAACATATATATACATACATATGTACATAAATATACATGTGTACACACAAACACATTCGAAAAACACACACATTTAAGAGACCAGCAGCAGCCCGGCAAATAGATTTTTAAACAACTGCGCAGTTAGCTGCGAATCGCCCCCTCGGCGTTCGTTCACAATACGCATTTGCTTGCCGGCAGGCGGGCGCTTGGGATTCAAACCGCAAAACCAACGCCTCGAGTATTGCGCATAATATTTAATTCAAACTAAGTGCGGTCAACTATTTGTACATAAATTTGTGTATACACATGTGTGTGCATATAAATATGTTCGCTTTATGTTTGCAACAAACTTTTAACGTGTTTTTGTTGTTGTTTCCGCACACTATTTGTTTTGACTATGCAGCCCTGGCAGTTTAGCGTATTAAAGCACAGCATACTTTTTAGCGCTATGTTTTAATGTTAAATGCATTATCTACAGGAAATTTGCATTCATTTTAGTCTTATTAATTCATTTACAATATGAATAAATGAAATAATTTATTAATTAAAGGCACAACTAAAAGTTTAACAACAGGGTTAACGCAGTTTTTGAGTGATAAACCATAACGTAAGCAAATATATTAACTTATTTCTGCATACAAACTTGTGTGTATAAATATACTTTTTATACACTTGTATGTGTGTGTGTGTGTGCACTAGTTTCTGCCAAAATAATAGAACATTTTGCATATTAGTCGCATAAATCATTGAATTAATTGCCTAATAATTTAATCATGTCATACATTTATATCGTATACATATTAGGAAAATATAATAACTTGTTGATTTTCAACATGGGATTTTGAAGGGGATTTGTAGAATTTGCTGCGCAAATAAATAATTACCCCAAATATTAAAAGGCGTTATATTTAGATCATTTAGGTTCACAGCCTTAACTTGTTGTTAAAATAGAAAAAGTACTTAACAGTTTTGTGTAACTTTTGATAACACATGGCCGTAAAAATCACAAGCCAATAAAACGCGATAATAAATACAATTTGTATTATATGACACTTTGTGCTGGGGGGAGGTGGGTAAAATTGTCAAAAAACGCATTCAATGGAATGCTGGGACTTATTACCGTTTTACTTGAACTTCCTTAATCTTAAAATGTACTTCACTGGAATAATCAAGATATCTATGTACATTTTCGTTAATGTTGATAACAGATAACATATATTAACATAAGATAAATAAATTGTATGTTAACTCATGCTAGGGATATATTTAGAAAAGTGTTGCTACTCACCAAGGGACATTTAACTGAAATTTCCTTAAAATTGGCACAATTGCCCAAAATGGCAGCTTAAAAAGGCATATTAATTTGTAAAAACAGAAGAACATACATATATGTATAAAGAGTAAATTTGTTCGTGTTTCTTAAAAGCTTTTACTGCTCAGCCACACAATATGACTATATAAATAGGTGAAAACAAGTCTAATGTTGTCAGCGGGCATTATCGAATCGGACGTCCATTGTTTAGCGTGGTGGACCGATCGCGAATTCCTTTGGACTATAATTTTGATGTTGGACCACGTATCATGAGCTGATCTCGTGTTTGGTGCCAAATTGTTTGTCATTCGTTGGGTAGCGCAGGGCGCGTGATTTCCACAGTATTCCCTGACTTGGGTTCGCGTTACACAGAGCTCAGCAGAAACTTGCAGCGGGGCGAACGCTTCTTCCATTGAAAGCAGCAACTGTCCCCCTCCCTCCCTCCCCCACACAGCCGTAACTCAACAAAAGTCCAATAAGAACTGGCGTGTAAAACAAAGTATAGCAAATACATATGAATATCTATGTGTATATACATATATATAAATTTTCTTTTACTTATTGTTTCATTTTATTTTCATTTTGTTATTTACGAACATTCTTTTGTTTGTCGTTGTTGCTGTTTTAGACACAAAATACAAATGGATACATACATACTTTGTTTTCTTCTTTTGAATTTCTCTCTAATATCTACTACAAAAATTGTTTTCTTCTTGTTGTTGTTATTGTTGAACCGACTGTGGCAGGTTATGCTTAAGAACTACAACATATAGCATATATATCTAAATATATATATATATATATATGTTTCATATAAAAAATACAACAAATTTGCAATTCGTTATCATCATATCAAGCGCCAAAAATGCCGCCAATTGGGATATTTCTTCGCTTCTTCTTTCTTTTTTTAACATTCTGTTAAACAATTCTTCAACTTTTTCATTTAACATTTAAGTATGGCAAAAAGAACAAAAAGCAAGCATAATATTATTAACTCGTACAAATTTAAAATACAAATTTCATTTTAAGTTTTTCTCTTATTTTGTTTTTTTTTTGTTTGAAACGAATTTTTACACACTAAATGTTTAAAACTTATAAAATACTACAACGTAGGAGATCCGACGAAATCTCATAGCATTAGAAAATAAAAAAAAATATATATATTATATAACTAGTTATAATTATCGTATAAACACATGAAATTATTGTATTACAAGTTAAATATATATATATTAAATTAAGATTTACATATACATTATTACACAAACAAAGTTGCATTTAAAAAATAATAATAATAATTATGGTGAGTGTTGCTCTTGTTGTTGTTGTTGTTGTTGTTGTTGTTGTTGTTGTTGTTGTTGTTGTGTGTGTAACATAAAACAAAATTGGCAACAGGAAGCGCGGCCACACCGAAACCGAATGCCCTTTCCAAACAAAGCGAACTCTGAACTAAACGGGTTTAACTCTTGATTTCTTTCTTTCTTTCTTTCTTTTCGTTTTCTTTCTTTTCTCGCAACTTTAAACAAAAACACAAATTGCACAAAACTTATTTTAAATACGAGTTAGTAGACTTTTTTTTCAGTTTTTTTTTTAGTTTTTTTTTGGAAAGAGCATGTAAAAAACGCATAGCAGGTGGGTTAAATGTATGTTTACATAGATATATATATATAACATATATACATATACATATATATAGATGTGTTTGTGTGTGTGTGTGTGTGTGTGTGTGTGTGTGTGTATAAGTTACGAACTGAAGCTTCTTTTTGTTTGTTTTTGCATATTGCAGCAGATTCCGTTGACGTTTTTTTCTTTCTTTCTTTTTACCTCTTCTACCTTTTTCTTCTTCTTTTTTGTCTTTTTATGGAGCTTTTTTTTCCATGATCATGTTTTTTTCTTTTAATTGTATAAATAACAAATGTAAAAAGTTTTTTATTTTAGCTTTGTTTTTGTTTTTGTTTCGTTTGCCGATTGCACTTTTGTTTTTGTTGCTGTGTGTGTTCGTGTGTGTGTGTGTGTGTGTGTGTGTGTAAGTGTGTGTTCGTGTGTGTGTGTGTATTAAGGTATGCTGTCTAAAGACTTAAAAAAAAACGCGTAGAAAAACTAAACACAAAAAATTAGTTAATATATATATATATATATGTATATATAAAGAACTGTTGAAGGTTAACAAAAGAAATTGTGTTCATGATATCGAGTAGCAACAGACAACTGATCACTTATCACTGATAACTGAATCACTGATCATTGATCACCGATCACTGATCGGCTTAAACGTACGTACATTTTATAAATTGTGCTTAACAACTAATTCAAAATCAATAAAGACTTTTAATAACAACAAATAATTTGGTGGTCGAATTGTTACACTCTTTTTTTACTCTTTTCTTCTTTCAATTAATCGCAGCTGCATTATCAAAATCAGCCAAACGATCGACCCGATTTCAAAAGAATATATATATATATATATATATATATATTGTGTAGTTATATATATATGTGGGATATTTACAATAAACAGACGACAAAGTTGTAATTATTTTTTATAGCTGTTCAATTGGCAATTACTCGAGAACGCGCAGCGTGCGAGCTAAACCGATTTTCTAATATACATATACATATATATATATATATTTATCATGAATATAGATCTATATATGTATATATACAGCTGTTGGCTCCTAGTTACGATTTTGTGGCTGGAACCACCTTGAATTTACATAGCAGTTGGCTTGATCTTTTATCACTTGCATCAAGCGAAATGCATTGTTACAAAAACAAACGAAAATATACATATATATATATATATATACAGATATACATATACATAGGCATGCCTGTATACAGATATATGGATATATATATACTTGTATATGGATAATAAACAACATGAACATGGATCACCAAATTACTTGTTTTGCGACGCAGTTGAACTGCGGCCTTCATCACACACACAAAAATTGGGTTCTTTTCTTCATTTTAAATATTATAATAGTTAAGAGAGATAGATTTAGATTGGGGCCTTGTGGCTGGCGGCCAGGCATACCTATGAGAGTTAGTAGCTGGGCCGCTTCGCCAGGCCTTCGATTGGACAGTTAAGCAGGGGGGAGGGAGGGAGCGAGGAGATTGTGTTCCAGGCATCGCCTATTGCGATGTACTAAAATTTGATGGCGAGATGGAAGCGGGCGGCGTTTCCGTTTCGCTGCTGAGCGATGCATCGACAGCGTCATGGCCACTGTGTTCCCGCGATCTGGTTGTGGGTATTGGTGCACTGCTCGCCGCCGGCGGCGGCATCAATGTTGTCTGTTGGGCCAGACGCTCCTGCTCCTGCTCCAGCTCTAGCTCCTCCTGCAGCTGCTCCAATATGTGCTGTTTGTTTTGCGTCCAATAGAGGACGGGTATGCGCAGAACCGTTGTCAGCGTATCGTTGTGCTCCTCCAGCGAATTGGTGGCATAGTGCTCGACCAGTTTCTTGAGCGAGGGATATATGTTGTAGGGCGCCGCAAAGCCCAGGCCGCTTTCCGTCTCGTAGATGATGCAGTGATGGATGCCCGCCTTGCAGACAATCGACAGCGCATAATGGCCCACGTCGCGGGCGCGTATCAGGAATGTGCCCGTGGGCGCGCCCTTAAGCAGCTCCTCGGCATCGTGCCGCTTGGCATCCTTGATTAGCCAGAGGGATTCGTTGCGATGCGGCTGATTTGAGGCCTTCTCGTAGTTCTGCTGCAGCTCATCGAAGCCCATCTCCAGTAAAACGTTCAGATCGTCCTCGGTGAGACCAAAGCCCTTCAGACGCCTGCAAAGAGTTAACGGATCGATCTTTAGTCGGGCGCTCGACAATCCACAATACGATTTAACTAAACTAACAAGGCCAACTGTCGTCGACGTGTCACATTAAGCAACTGCCCAACTCGATTAGTCTCTCTTTAAATGTGATATATATCAATTCATGTTCTTATCAGCCCCTGTCCGAGGTCGCAGTTCCTTGTCATTACAAAGACGTTGGCCAATTACCAGTTCAGCTTGTATTCAGATAAGGAAATTCGCACTCAATCGGGGCCAAGTTGTGGGCGTTCGATTTATAGGCGATTAGTAATTGTGTGCATTCAATTTAATCACGAAATTCGCATTATATGTTATTAAATAGCCCACCCATTAGGATATATATATATCAAGAGCTGAGTAGATGAGCTGAGTAGATAGTCGGCAGGAATGGAAATATGTCGCACATCATTTGTTTGTGTGTTTGTTTGTTTGTGTTTCTTTGCTAATTTAATGAAAAACTAAAAATATAAGTAACCCATAAATTTAGAACGCAAACTGACGAGAAAATTCAAATCGTATGCGAGCTGCTGTTGATTTTATAAATGGATTCTAGACAATGACAATATATCAAGCCGTGTGGAATCTGCAGGATCATTCGCCCAAAATTAACACGCACATTTGGCGACCTCTCCCCCCGCTGTCTTATCTGGTTCGAATCGCTTCTCTCGTCGTACGACCTAGGCCTCTGCTCTGTGACGCGCATGACACGAGGAATTCGCAGATACCCGAATAGTTCGAATAGCCGGAGCAGCCGGAGCCGCAAACGCGACATGGCGCATGTATGCCAGCCAGAGATGGCCTATGCCTAATCTTAATTAAAATAAAGACTTTAAACACCAACAAAAAGGCAAGGGAAATACAATACAAAAACAAACAAAAAAAGGTTTGCGAATATAGTATAGAGAGAAACGTCAAGAAAAAAAAAAAACGAAGAAATTGTTAAGCACTTGGCAAACAAAAATGCTCGTCAGCCAGATAACGATAGTGCCTTATCTGGCCCCAACCGAGCTGGAGGCACAATGCGCAACACGCCAATAGAAACCGAGAAAGTCATATTCACGGAGACCTCTACGGCTGTGGCCTCCCAGAGACAATCATCGATGACAAACTCTTAAGGGATAGAAGAAAAAAGTAACCAAAACATGACTAACGAATACCCTGTATGTGACTCTCTAGCGTCCTCTTATACCTGAAGCTCAGTCTTAGGCGAGGCGAGGCGAGGCTCTGCTGTTGCTGCTGATTAAGACAATATGATCCTCAGCGAGTATCTATAATACCTTCTACAAGGGCATATAGGCCAGGAAAGACTAGAAAATACCCTAAAACTAGCTGCGACCTGCCTTTTTTGCAGCCTTTTTTCTATATATACACACGCGAAAACTTCAACTTGGAAGGTATTCAAAAAGTATTCTGGATCTATGTATACTACACAGGATCCTGAACATCCGATGTGCTGTCTTAATCAACTTGGCTGTTGATACTGATCAAGAATAAACATATAAATATATATATATATATATATATTCATATTGTGGGGTTGGAGATGTCCCTCCTTCTAAGCACTATAAAGTTCATAAGGTAGTTAATTAAAATTTAGAAGGCACGGAGAAAGTATTCTGAATCTGCGTAAGCTATACAAGCTTCCCAATACCACAATTAGGTTCTTTGATACTGAAAGAGCCGATATGTGTTCAAGAAATCAAGTTTTCTCATCGACTTTTGATCGATTTCATGGTTATCGAACGAAGTTATCGAAGAATGTATACGTTCAAATCGATTTTGATCGATTTCATGGTTATCAAAAGAGTTATCGAAGAACTTTCACTTTCAAAAATATAAGTATCTAGCTCTTATAAAAGATCTATCTAGATCTTAATCAAGAATCTAGATCTCGCCTAGAATATATATTAGCTTTACAGGAGTAAATTAGCTTTCCTTTCCTTTCGCACAAAAACCCCCTAAAAATGTTAATGAGCTGAGGGTACAACAAAAAACAAAAAAAAAAAAAAAAGCTGTACGAAATGAAAGGGAAACCGCTTGAACAAGATTCTAGTTGTCAGGGGCCCTTGAGATAAGTGCAACGAAATGTGAACAAGACTACGAGCATAAAATCAAAACCTGTACGATATTCGAAATAGATAAGAGACAAACGTGAAAAGATTTTAGAGAGCGAGAAACAGCATAGATAAAATAAACGCAATCGTTATCTTGCGATAGCCAGAAAATTGAATTCCTTGGCGGATATACGATATTCTATATACACAACTCTTTGCGCTATGCTCGGCCTTTCATTCCCAGGGCTTTGTAGGGTAGTTCGATATTTAACAAGATGTTGCCCACATGCTGGGAACATTGCGAGGCACATGCAATCAAATAAAAGCTAGCTCAAATAAAAACTCAACTTGAGCGATAACAAACAAACAAAATTGCTCCAACCTATTTTCCCAATCGTAGTGCTCGGATCTGGCTGACTTTTACACATATGTACATACATATATATACATAAAGTTTAATTCTGCAAAATATATACCCAATGGGTTATTAACACATTTTGCGACAAATATATATATATATATTTAATTCCGTTTGCAAGGCTAACAAAAAAAGCTTGCGAGATTCCCAGCCAGATAAGCAACAGATGTTTAGTGAAGTCTGATAAACAGTCAAGTTTTAGTTGGTATTTTTGGTTTGCACAAAAACAAAAGTACGACGAGATTTAATAAAGATAAAAGCAAGCGTAGACAAACTGTTGCGAAAGTTAGTATGTATATACAGGTGTGTGTGTGTGTGAGTGTGCTGTTAGGGCACAGTTCTAATATGGTTCAAGGCTTGACTAATTAACGTTATCTTCATCATCATTATCATCATCGATGACGAATCTAAGGCATATCATTAAGTATTATTAGCACAATGACATTAGCTGAAAGCGACAGTTAAAGCTCAACTTAACTGAAGCACTTAATCACAAGCTTCAAAGCTTTCATGTGCTTTTGCAGGAGCAACAACTGTGCAACGACATTAGCTTGACTAACTAACGTTATCTTCATCATCATTATCATCATCGATGACGAATCTAAGGCATATCATTAAGTGTTATTAGCACAATGACATTAGCTGAAAGCGACAGTTCAAGCTCCACCTCAAGCTCGAACTTAAGCTGTAAGCTTTCCATATTTAACTCGAACAAAAGCGATTAATCACAAGTTCTAAAGCTTTCAATGTTGAAAGCGACACCTCAAGCTCAAGCCTAAGCTTTAAGCCTTCCACATTATACTCAAACAAAAGCACTTAATCACAAGCTACATAGCTTTCAATGTGCTTTTGCAAGACCCAAAACTATGGAACGAGACACAAAACGAAACGCAATGTTTTGACTGCCGTCTGACGGCACTTAAAATATTTATGATTTCTGTGCAAAAGCGGAAAATAAAATTTATGATTCTCAATAATTCGCTTGGCATACATTTTGAGGTATTCTTGAAAACGTGTAAAACTGTCAACGGGGGCTTATGGAAATGTGTTTTGTTAGCGGATTTGAATTACAAGCGGCAAACGAGAGGGATTTCGATATATATATAAATGTATTTCATATATATATATGCGCATACAGTGAAAGCTCCTCTGGAGCGGACCTCTACATTGAAATGTATTTAAAAAAAATATATATATTTATATATATTTTGATTTCCTGCTTTAAAATGAAGAGTCCTTCATTATTTTTATAATTTTAAACTATTTCTGATGAGCTTTAATGAAAAACAGAAATGAACTTTAAGATTTGTTGCTTCATTTAGTTTTTAAGTCCCATTTTAGCACGATTTTAACCTTGAATAACTCTTGCTGAATTCCAGACATACTTTTTGTATGAAACAAAAGCTTCATTTTACAAAAAGTTGAGCGTTCGTTGAGAATGGAAAGGTTCTTGGAAAACGTAAGATAACAAATTTCGGCCAACTAAAGGAGAAGCTCGTCCATTAAGGCACCTTTCACTGTACTTTGGATAGAGATATACAAAATGCATTGTCTGGTTGCCTGCCTCAACTGCTCGGTAAGCTTATCAGCTATTGTCATTGGCTTAGGGACGTGTTGCGACTAAAGGGGAGTAGGGGGTGAGGGGGAGAACGCATCATCGAAAATGCTCAGGGTATATATTACATGCGGGCAGCACGTAGCCCAGTCAGCGTGGCGAATTGCAAGCCGAAACCAGACGAACGCTGTGAAAAGGCAAAAAGCGTTTTATTTCTATTATTATCGGTCAAACGGAAAGCGGTAGCAGCGGCAGAGGCAACGGCAGCGGACGGGAGCAGCGGCAGCGACGGGAGCTCAAGAAAGCAGCCAAATGGCCGAGAGTCGAGCGAGCACCGCGTGTAAAATGAGCCAGAACCCAGAGCATTTAAATTCCTTGGTTGGCGAAATTGCATTGGACAATATATAATGTATATATAGATATATATATATATGAGCATGAAACGAACGAGTGGCTAACTGGCTGGCCAAAGCCCCTCGCCCCGCCCCGCAACACTCAGCTGCACTGCAGTGCAATCGTCCGGCTGTCTGTTGCGCTGACGCGTCGCTAATCAGTTTGGCACTCCAAAAGAAGCTCATGTATATATGTATAGATATGGATATATAATATTAATAATGAATGACGTCAGTTGTCGGATGATTCTTTCGGACACTTACTCAATGTGCTTGTCCTTGCGTAACTGCAATTCCTGTAGCTCCGGCTTGCTGGCATTGATCTGACGCTCCAGCAGTTGTTCCTCCTCTTTGCGCGTCTTAATATCCTGATTGAGTCGCTCCATTTTGGCGTGCATCACCTTCAGGTGCTCCTTCATGTGCAGCAAATTCTCATGCATATGCTGTTGCACATCCTGCCGCGAACATGCCCCACTGCCGCCCGTTGCAGCTGCCGGACTCGAGCCGCCGCTTGCGTTCACCGGCGGCTTAATCATGTACGATTCAATTAACGCAATTTGCCGGAAGAACATGTTCTCCGCATTGCCAAAGACACGTTGCTGCAGCTTCCTTTCGGCCAGCTCCTCGCGTATGGCATTGAATGCGGTCTTCTTTTGGTCGAGTGCCTGTTCCTGTTGCAACAGCAATTGGGAGCAGCGAATGAACTGTTCGCTCAGCACACGTAAATCACCCTGCGGCTGTGCCTCATCGTAGAAGGGGCAGACCATCGGATAGCTGAGCGTTATGTCCAGCGTTTTGTTGTACATCTTGAGGGAATTGGTCGTATAATGGTTTATCATGTCCACAACCGAGCTGAATTGAAAGTTTTCCACAAAACCGTAATTGTCATTCATTTGGCAAATTTTGATTAGCTTCTCGTTGCCATCCTTCATCAGGGTCAATGTGTATTCACCCTTCTGCAAGATAGAAATATATTTACACACACATATATATATATTTATATTAACTATTATTATTATATTCTATATAATCAATTACCTTTGCCTGCGCATCTCGCACCAGAAAACTTCCGTCCGGTTGGCCAAACAATATGCTTTTGGCCTGCTCGCGGGTTATGCTGCCCCAATACCAGGGGGCAGAGCGTAGCTCATCCTTTTTGGAATCTCGCACCATAGACGCCGGCGCCTGTGGCCTCATCGTTGAGTAGTGCAGCGGTGAAGGATGCACTGTAAATGGGGGGCACACGAAAAATTGGGGTAGGGCGAAATCATATTTTAGTTTCAGCTGCTTAATACACATATTTACACACATATACATATATAACTACATATATATATATATGCAAGCATATGTAGATGTGTGTGTGTGTGCGTAGCGGCTTTTGCTTGTTGCCAAGCGCCCCCGAAACGCATTTGAAAAGCGAATACGTTAGGCAGTAGCCCTTTTTTTCGTTGTATACTCACTTTTGAATTTGCGTTTGATTCCCACTATTAATTGGAATTTTTGTTGCCACTTTTTGCCAAAAAAAAATTGTTTTTTTTTATTTTTGGTATATTTATATATGACTTATTTCACGCTTACAATTTAGCGAGCACCATCTTTCTATTCTCAATTTCGCGAATCGACTGAGAAACTCGCAGGCAAACACACACTTGTACACACACACACACGCACACAATCGAATTCACACATGCACACAGGCATACATATAAACTATAGTTAAAACAATTAACAGCGTGCAGGAATCGGTAGTTAAAAAGGCCTTTCATTTACTTCTTGTTCGTTGCAATTAAATCGTTTTAAGCGCGTTCGTTAACTTGTAGTTTCTTATTATTTATAATCAAATCACAATCAGCACACCATTTCTTATATTTTTTTTTGTGGAAGAAATCGTCCTCAACACTGCATTGGCACTGGCACTGAATAGCATGTTGCGGCCATTTTTCGCTTTTCAACACTTTTGGAGAAACGCACTAAAAAATGCCGAACAAATCACAAAATGGGTGACCACATTTTATGCTTTGGTATAAGTATGGTATTTCCCAGCCATATTTCGACTTTTTAACGGTCTAGCCAGCAAATTTTGAAGCTCTAGTAATGGAATACCCAAGTGAAAGAATGTAAGGAATAATAGGGCTTGGATTTCCGGAGCTAAGACTATTCCAACAAAAAAAATATGTAAAGATCTAAATTAGCTTGCAGAATCTCTATATATACTCCTCCAAGCTAGACCGTTCTTAATCGATCCGTATAAAACAATTTGCAACACATTCTTACCAGAATTGAACAAAATAAGTGGTTGGTACAATAAATAGCTTGGACATTCCCGTTTTGTATAACGCGTGCAATCAACATATTTGCCATAAATAAAAATTATGCTTGTTTTTAGTTTGAAAAAATTGTTATTTACTTTGGAACGTACCGTTTGTCTTTATGTACTCTAATATAAGGTATAATGTTGTGGTATAGTTCTTTTGAAATAAATGTGATTAAATCTCGAGTGTTTTAGGAAGCTTTTGACAAATTAAAGAATTGAATGAGCAGATACTATAATATACAATTACCATTCTTTGACTTGTATTTATTTTACATTCAAAAAAACTTATACTTTTAGAGCTAAGCTACAGCATATTATGTAGTATGAAATTAAAAACCAGGGCATCCCAGCGGCGTCTGCGTAAATGAACTAAGCAAACATTGCAAAACAAATAGTATTTGTATTTAGTTGGTTTTCAATCATTCATTGTTTCTTTAGTGAATTTATAGTCATGTCAGCGTTGCGGCGATATCCAAGGTAGAAATCTCATCTAGAAATATTAAGGTTCAACATGGTATTTAGTTTTGCGGCAGCGCACCGCGACTACGAAGTGCGTTCATTGTATATGCATATTGGTTGTATTATGTGTGTCTCCTGAATGTTAGCGATTTGTTTGGTTGTTGTTTTTTCCAATTTCTTGCTTTTTAGGATAGCGCTAATTCTAATGTATCTGTATAATGCCCGATTCCAGCAGTTTCATTATCTTGTCGGCAATGGCTGGATTTTGTAAATGCCTTTAAAACAAAGTATAGAAGATTAGAAGTTATTATAAATCATTTAAATGTAATGTAAGAACTTACTCTTTGACCGCATTTGGATCGTTTTGCATCTGTTCGAGTATCATGCGCATGGCCGGATCCTTGAGAATCTGCTGTATTTCCGGATCGGACATGGCGTTCTTGAGCACTTCTTGTGGATTGCGTTGAAAGTTCATTGAACATTGGCGATATCCGTCAATGGCTTCGGCATTATTGGGATCCAATTCGAGCGCCTTCTGGTACGCCGAGGAAGCCTTTGAGGTTTGTTGCATGCCCTACAACAATTAACAAAGATTAGCTTAGCTGTCGTTAAAATTCTGCCTGTATGAACTTGCCTGGAGAATCTTTCCCTTTCGTATGTAGCCCTTGATGAATTTCTCGTCCAGCTTAATGCAAGTATCACAATCCTTCAGACCCAAATCGAATGCGGCCAATTTTGTGTAACAGGCAGCCCGATTGCTGTACAATTTGGGATCATCGGGATTACGTTTAATGGCCTCCGTATAGTGTTTAACAGCATTGCTGTAGTCGCCCTTCTTGAAGTACTCATTGCCCTTTTCCTTTTCCTCTTCAGCCTTAACTGGATCAATGTAGGCGCGTCGCTCCTCCTCCTTGATTTTTGCTTCAACCTCGCTCAGCGAGGTCTTAATCTCCGGTGTGCGATGCTCAGACATGGCCTTCTCATAGTAGAATTTCGCTTGCTTATAGTTCTCCAGCTTGCGATAGGTGTTTCCAATGCGAGCCAAGGATTTAGCAATTAGCTTAAAATCAGCGCGATTCTCACGGCCCACCTCGATGCCCTTCTCGCACTGTTTAATGCACTCATCGTACTCCTTGCGCTCAAAATAAACAGCCGCAATATTATTATGAAACGTGATATCAGTCGGATCGTGCTCGATAGCAGCATGATAATGCTTAAGGGCAGTTTCAAAATCTTTCTTCTTATAGGCCGCGTTGCCCAGTTCCTTTTCCTTCTTGGCAAAGTACTTTTTGCGCTCCTCCTCGCTCATATCCTCCACCCGCGGCTCAGCCGGCTTTGGGGGCTCCGAGCTTTTGGACGGCGGCGCTTTTCTCTCAAAACTAGGGCTGCTCGACTGCGGATCAATGTCCATGGGTATGTCGCCCTGCGATTGCATCATGTTCAGCACCGATGCAGTTATTTCCTGACAGCCCTGCAATAGGATCGCATTTTGCGGATCGTACTTCAAGCCTGGAGGCGATACACACACACACACACACACACGAACATTATTAGTGAGGTTATGTTGTTGCGGGAAGGGTAGTAGAAGCAGTAATAATTTAGAAAAAAAACTTACCCTCATTATAGGCTTCCAGGGCCTTCATATAGTCACGCAGACCAGCGGCCGCAACACCCTTACGCGAATAGCCCTTCGGCCAGGTGGGATTCAGAGAGATGGTTTTCTCGGCATCTTCGAGGGCCTCCCTAAACTTGCCGGCCTTGGCATAGGCCGCCGACCGATTACTGAAGAGCACATGATTTTTGGCGTCCAGCGCAATGGCTTCTGTATATGCAGCAATCGCCTCATCGAATTTCTCGGCATTCAGCGCCGTGTTGCCCTTTTCCTTTAGTTCGTTCACCTGCAATGACGGTAGTGCAAACGTATTGAGATGAGATTGCTTTGTTCCGACCATTTTGATATTTGCCAACTAGTGTGCTACCAACCTTGTCCATTTTATGCGATTTTGAACCTCGGCTTTACTGATTAAAGTCTTAAATATTGCAATAAACACGTCGTTACCACGCAAAGTTGTGAGCTGAAATTGCAAAAATGCCGCTGTCGGACTTTTCTAGAAATGCATGAGTCGTGCCTCGCTCAGTTCTCGTGCTCTCGCACTTGCTCTCGCATAGAAATGTCAGACGCGCAACGTTGCCAACACGCTCCGCAATTAAAAGTGGGTTGCCAGACTGTAGGTAGTACAAAATTATAATATAAATTAATGAAAGTATGTTGGAAATGCTTGAAGGTGTTGCATAATACCAAAAATTTATTCAAATAATTAGGTTGCGTGTTGATTTTTGTTAAATTTACTATGTATCGGTCAAGCAAGTTGGCAGCGCTGAACAGCTTACTTGAATTTTTTCAAGCTGGCAACGTTGTCGCAAAATACGACAGACGCTGCTTTTTGCGTGCGGCTGGAAAAATTAATATCAAAAATTTGTCAAAATATAGAATAACAATTTCGCTGCAAGCGGCACGCAGAGAAGATAATCGTTGTGAAAAGCAGCCCATTACAGCAGCAGCGTAATGGCCGAATATTTGGCATCCATTTTTGGCACAGAAAAGGACAAGTATGTAAAAAGCCCCCAAAAAAAAGGCCGCATGTTCCTTCTGTACTTTTCCGGCATGAAAACATTGTTATTAAGAAAAACGAAAAACCAATTACTTTTTGTAGAGTCAACTGCTCGTTTTACTTTAAAATTGGAGCGTGCCGGCATGGCGACCGCTGTTCACGCATACACAACAAGCCGACATTTTCGCAAACGGTGCTGCTGCAGAATCTGTACGTGAATCCGCAGAACTCGGCTAAATCGGCGGATGGCTCACATTTGGTTGCGAACGTCTCGGACGAGGAGATGCAGGAGCATTATGACAATTTCTTTGAGGATGTGTTCGTTGAGTGCGAGGACAAGTACGGAGAAATTGAGGAGATGAACGTATGCGACAATTTGGGCGACCACCTAGTCGGCAATGTGTACATCAAATTCCGCAATGAGGCCGACGCCGAGAAGGCGGCAAATGATTTGAACAATCGCTGGTTTGGTGGACGCCCCGTCTATTCGGAACTGTCGCCGGTCACCGATTTCCGTGAGGCCTGCTGCAGACAGTACGAAATGGGCGAATGCACGAGATCCGGCTTCTGCAATTTCATGCACCTCAAGCCCATATCACGAGAGTTGCGGAGGTACCTATACTCGCGCCGGCGTCGCAATCGTTCGCGTTCACGTTCCCGCTCCGGTGGACCGCGGCGTCGCTCGCGCAGTCGTTCGCCGCGCCGTCGACGTGAGGAGCGCGGCATCGGCGGCGGCACGGACCGTGGCGGCGAGCGTGGCATTGTCGGTGGCACGGATCGTGGTGGCGAGCGTGGCATTGGCGGCGGCACCGATCGAGGTGATCGCAATGATCGTGATGGCAACGATCGTGATAGACGCAAAGGTGGTGGTGGAGGTGGCGGGGGAGGAGGAGGTGGTGGTGGTCGATATTAATGGTCCAAAATATGTTTGGACTTCGGACTATCAACTACGTTATTGGTGGCAATGTGAGAAAACGGGACAAACGGAACGCCGCAGTATCGTCGTCGATTTCTCAACTTTTTCACAGTCGACATTTGTTTTTTTATGATTTAGCGCATGGGGTGTCCACCACACATATGTACAAACCACCCGTGACACAATGTGAATTATTTTAACGAGCGCCCATTAGAATTGTAATTACTTATACACACATTCGTAATAATAAAATTGAGTAATAATTATAATGATATAGCGAAACAGAAAACGTCTTGCCACAATTAATGCCCATCCCCAAAGAGGGCTCTATCTACGGGCATATGTATTTGGTTAGTTCATTAATTATATTTATGCGCGCCTATAACGGTGCCTGGAGCACAACTGCAGGCAGGACTGCATCTATAGCAGCTGCTGCTGCCTCTGCCTTTTGCGATTCGTTTGGCTCGGCGTCTGCCTCGTCCTCATCCTCATTCGCTTCCGTCTCTTTTTCTCGCGCCGTTTTCAACTGTTTGGTCATGTCGATTTGTTGCTGTAGATTGTATCTGTTTTCGTGCTTGCGTCGCTGCTGTTGCTCCACGTCGCGCAGCACGCCCTGATGCAGCTTGTAACTGCAAAGGAGTCTCCATTAATGCATGATTTCATTGAAGAATGCGCCAGAAAGCATACTTACCGGTCGTCCGATTGTTTGTAGTGGACATAACCTATAATGGCGCTCGAAACGCAAACCGCCAAACTTAATGTGACCTTTGCTGCCAACGACATTGCTCTTGATTTAACTACCTAATTGCGAATTGTTGAATTTTGCTCAAAATATGCTTTAATGCGAAGTTGGCTAAATGTTACGACATAACTTGATTGAAGTTCCACAACCAACGAGAAAGTTGATAGCAAAACAAAAGCCGCTACATTTATGTGTTTTTTTCTTTTGTTTGTTATTTTACTTGTCGCTTATGTTTGTTTAAGCACTTAACGGTGAATTTGTGCATCAGTAAAGCATTTTCGCTAACAATTATTAAAATAATTGCAAACTCAACTCAAAATGCCCGATAGACATAACAAAGCACCAGGGCTACTGAGCATAACAGCTGTTCGATAACAATGTGCGATAACGATAACGCAACAAGCGCGCTAATCAATCGATTTAAATGGGCTTGTTTGAACAAGCTGCTATCTCTGGGATAGTTTTAGTTTATTTATATATATATATTTATTCATATTTTGACGCATTGCCTATCGCTGTGTTTGTTTGTCGAGATTACTTGACGCAGTTGCATAGCTGTTGTGTATGCTGTTGGCCTCTTCTTAACTATCGCTCAACTGTTGTGTTTGGCCAAACAAACACGTTGACCCGCTGCCACAGTAACGCCTGGGCACAATTGGGCCCGTGACCCAACGCAGCTGGAAATTCTGGACATGCGCATCAGATGCACGCAATGCGAAGCAACAGCACAAGTACAACAGACAAATGTGTGCGCGTGTGTGTGTGTGTGTGTGTGAACGCGGAAAGTAAAAGCGACAAACAGGCAACGCGGCGTATGAGCAACATTTTTACACAGTTCGCCAGTGCGACTCCAGTTTTCCCAACGCTCAGTTGTGCGCGCCACAAGACAAAATATACGGGGCAGAAAAGAGAAAAAAAAACAAGTGAACTATATAAAAAGGCAAACAGTTTAGGTGCGTGCTGGCCGCGTCGTGTGCTAAAAGATTTGTTTAAAATTCTAGACATTTGCAACAATCAACAACTAGCCATAAAATCCATTAGCATATTTCAAATTATAAACATCGAGCCCGGGCAAACTTCAATTTGTGGCCAATTATTAGTTTTGAAATTTCTCAGTTTTCCTTGGCCGGGTTTCTTTTAATTCCTCTTTCTATTTATTTTTTGAAATATTTATGTCCGCTTGGCGTAAATATTGATTTCCATTGCGTATTCTTGCGACCTTTGCCAGGTCTTCAAGTCTTGCGACACCTTTGGGGCTGTGCTTGGGGGCATGTTGGGCTAAATTCTCTAGCTGGCTAACAAATTGAAGTTCTACCTGGCTCTTGCAGTTAACCCCAGCTAGTAGATCTTAAATATTTATATAGATATATTCATACAAGATGACCAAAGTGGAGCTTTATAAGTCTCGCGTCTTTGTGACAATCATACACCTGTGCGCGCTGGGCCAGTTCGCCTATGGCTTCTACTACGGCAGCTTCGAGGTGCAGCGCAGCTATAAGCTCAAGACGAGCCTCAGTCGGCGCCTGGTGCCCGAGACCTTTCCCCAGAAGCTGCGATTTCTCAGCTATTGGTCGTTGGTGAGTTGACAAGAATTTCCCTTTATTTCTTTGACCAAAAATATTATATCGTTCATGAACATATCTCATGGTCATTAGGCATATGACGGAAATGCGGCGTACGCAATCGTTTCAAGTGTGTTCCAGATCCCGTCGAATAAAAAACAAGTAAAGGTGACCGACTAGAAGATACCCTGTAAGAAACTGCAACTTCATACACATTGAGTCCCTGCAAAGTTTCTAGCTCGTATTTGCGCTTACATATGTTAGAAGCAAAGCTATGCTTAAAATCGATATTTATCGATTACTAAAGTATAGTATGATTTATCGATAACTGTCATCGAACTAATCTGCGCATTTAAGAAGACGAAATAGACATATATAACTTGCTTAAAATCGATATTTATCGTTTATTTAAGCATGGTAGGACTTATCGATAACTGCCACAAAATCGATCTGAACATACCCTGATCTATTTTCTCTTACTTTTTTTATTGGCTACAGGGTATATGGACATTTAAATTTTTATTATTGTCTCCCATTTATGTGTGCCATATGTTTGTTTATTTGCTGGCTGCGCCGATTCAATTTTTTATCGAGGGGTCAACAACTGTTCTCGCTGCATCCGTAAACGCCACTCGGGTATCTTGCAGATACATTTTAAATTCCATTCATTCCATTAACCATTTCATTTGTTGTCGCTGTAAAGTGTTACAAACACACACACACACGCATACACCCCCACCTACACACACACATCGCCACCTTCACACACACACACACACACACACACATGCACCGGCAACCGCAAAAATGCCACGTATAATTTGCATTATTTATTTGCTCTGTGTGGAATTCTTTGCGAAACATCCGAAAAGAAAATATACACACACAACGAAAAACTCTTCTCGCCTTTATTGAATTGTAAAGCTGCCCACAAATCAAATTGGCCCAAAACAAAAGGCGTCCAACAGCTTCGTGCCCGATTTTATTGGCGCTGACGGATGCCAGATTATCTTCTTGGCGTGAATGTAAATATCCCATTTGGAGCATGGCCAGTGGGGCGGGGGCGGGCGCAGGGGGGCAGCGGCCATGGCCGGCCAACTCATTTACATGTCGTAAAATATACTGGGTATTCGATCATCTGTTGAATTTTCACAAGTACTTGGCAAGGGAAATGTCCAAAAGGATTAATTCTTTCAAATACATGAACCCACGATAAGGAAATAGTAATTGAAGTGGAATTGATAATAAATAGACACAATATTGTGATATATCTACGTAAATACAACTATTTGTCCTGGCTGATTGACTGACTGATTGATTGACTGACTGAAGGTCTGATTGATTGACTGACTGACTGAGGGTCTGATTAATTGACTGACTGAGGGCCTAAATGATTGACTGACTGTCTGATTAATGATTGATTAATTGGCTGACAAATGGATCCAATTTAGAAGTCAATATTCCAAATCATGTTCAATCATGTCAAAATAACTAAGAGGGGAGTACACGATATTACAAAAAAAAAGTCCAACAGTAGAATTCCTCAAGAGACCAAACCACGTTCAAAATATCCTCAATAATCCGAATTAGCTTAGATTTCTATGAAAGGGATATTTGGGGATATTTACTGGGGAATTAATCGAAAGCACTAGCCAAAATATCCTTTGTTATCAAGATCGTTGAAGTTTTCGATAAATTAGGGAAATTTGAGGCGTTTACTAGGGATCAGGGAATTTATCGAAAGGACAAACCACGATCAAAATGTCCCATCAAATGTGTTCCCTTTTGGAAAAGTTTTGAAAGTTTGACGGTAGGTAGGGAAATTTTTTAGGGACAGGGAATTGATCTAAGGGACATACCATAATCAAAATATCCTTTGTTACCCAAGTCCCTTTAGTTTTCCATAAGTTAAGGGATATTTAAGTTTAGTTGGGGCATTTACTTACTGTGGCTTGTGCGCTCGAAAAGTGCAAATGTTGCGAATGTTTTCTGCCCCCTTCGGAGGGTAATTTTAATTTGTGCATAATGTAAACATGTGCCTCATCTTCTTCTTCTTCTTGTTCACCACTTGAACTCGAGTATGCTTTGAAATAATAAAAAAAGCACAGCAACGTTTTTTTTAACTCTTATCTCTAAATATTATTTGCCAGCCTGCGTTTACGTCCAATCTTTGACGACCTTGCGCGCCCTTGATTTATATACCCAATAAATTCTTTGATCTTCGCAACAAATATAAGAGAGGGAGATAGTGCCAAACAAATATATGTATATCCAGAGTCGAGTTGGGCTTTTTTTTGGATTCTGTTATTTGTTTTCACTTTTCAGCAAATGGCTTTCATGTGGAACTCATGCCGTGACCGGGCCAGACCGGACCGGACCGGGCCACGCACCATTACCATCCGGTTGTTTTTTCTTGAGTTTTTGGCATGCCAGAGGCTTCCGTCAAATCCTCAATTGTTTATATCGCCCGAATCGAAATGAAAGTAAATCCCAATTTGTTTCATTCTTTTTCGCCAAACAAATGCATTGTAATGCCCCGAGATTGAGTTATTTACATATACATATATATATATTTGTCTGGATCGGAATATATGGAGGCACACGTTCGTCTCCGTCGCTGATTTTGTGCAATTTATTACTTGAAAATTTATTGAGAGCAGCCATCGAGGCAAATCCAACAAATTTACTTGACGCGCCGAAGTGTGTCCGAACTATCCGAATTCCCTACTTTTCTCTTTTTGCAAAATTTCCTTTTTAAATGATAGGTACCTGGTTATCCACTTTTTAAAGCTTAACTCTCCCAACTTTAGATTTGATGCCAGGTTAATGTTCATAAAGGGATTTGGCCTTGGACACTATAAAGTTAAGGCTCGATATTTTCCTTTCTTCTTATTTCCCTTTCTAGTTGTAATATTTTGTAATTTTAAGTTATTTGTTGATATCTATTTTAAAAGATGAATCTTATACTTTATATGATATGCAACAGTTATTTCCTTTTTTTCTTAGATTCAAGTAAGAAATTCTCCAGTTTCATCTCTTACAAAATTTAGAAAAAAAGAGCATAAATATTTAAGAATTCTAAGAACTTTCTCGCATATAGTTCAATTATATATATACGAACATATAATTAAATTATAGTTATATATATATATATAATTTATAGCATTCCTCCCACGATTATAGGACACACAAAGATGAAATATTTCGTTTAATATGTTTACCATAAAATTTCAGTAGAGCCCAAACAATTAAAAATCCCATTATACCCGAAATTCTAGTTAATTTAACGAACTTGTTGAAATATTTGTTTGGATCTGTGTGTGTCTGTGCTGAATGCCAGATTTTATGTGCAAGGCAGATAATAATGTGTGTGTGTGTGTGTGTGTGGGTTGAGCTAGGAAACGCCCCCAAAATAAAGGGAACATCGCGGCGCATATTGCAGGGCAATTGTCGCCGTGCTTCAGTCTTCCATTTGGTATATTGCCAGCATGTTGCAGCCGGAGGCATTTCTTGTTGTGTTGGTCGCCCTGCTCGCATTGGAGGCGGAGTCGACGACGACCATCAAGTGGCATAGTTCTGGCGCCGCATTTGATGATCCTGCCACGTGGCTGAATGGTTATTTGCCCCGTGCACGCGATTTGATTGTATTTCCGGATTATTATCCGGCCGTAATGCCATTGCCGGCAAAGGTGTCCACGGCGGGGTTTGTGCTGCCGCGTCTGGGCGGCCTCTTGCTGGCCGAGGACGCCAGCATAGAGCTGGCAACTGGATCTGGAACTGGAGCTGGACGTGCCTATTTGAGGGCTCCAAAGACGAGCAAATGGTTCGATCCCGGCAGCTGGAGCGTCCAGCCCGGCTCCGCCTCCACCTCGCTGGCCACCGCCAGCTCCATTGTGCCGGAGGTGGAGCGCGTGCCGTGCGACGATGAGCACGTGGTGATCAGCGGGAATGGCGGCGCACTCTCCTTTGACTTGGAGCACGTACAATATCTGCGCCTGGGCCAGCTTATACTGGCCGGTTCCTCGATCTCCCGGAACTACCTGCAGGAGCTGCTCGGCCGGGATCTGGGCCAGCTGCTGTTCCACAATGCCCAGGCCGTGACCGTGGAGTACTACCGGGGCGAGCTCTGCGGCTGCCACAAGGACTTCGAGCATCTGGTCGAGCCCGTCTGCCGGAATGTGGAGCCGGAATGTGAACAACCCCGCTGCGTCTCGCCGCTGCGTCCCTTCGGCGCCTGCTGCTTGGTTTGCGGCGCCATGATGCACATGCCCAGCGAGCACTGCACGGAGGAGGATCGCAAGAAGCTGACCACGTTCATCCAAGGTGCCATCGAGCGGGAGGATTTGGCGGACGAGCTGCAGCTGCACGTGGACTACGTGGGCTCTGCGACGTTGGGCAACCATCTGCAGGCGATTGTAGTGGATCGCCGTGGCTACACCGAGCGCAGCGTCGAGTTCATGCGCCGCCTCTCCGCCGGACGCAACGAGAGCCAGTGGCTGGCCCGGCAGACCGGGCTGAAGCTCTTCTATGCGGGTCGTCCGTACAATCCCCATGTGAGCTTCGCCTCCGTTATGCTCATACTCTTCTGTGTGCTGCTGGTGGGCGTTGTCTCCGTGATCATGCTCGCCCACTTTTTACCGGAACATCCCTTTCTGCGGCGCATTCCCCAGTGGATACACGATCCGCGTCGCCTCCAACTCCATTTCCGTCTGGGTCAAAATCTGCTCTTCAATCGCTTCGATAATGCTGCAGGTGGAGCGGGAGCGGGGGCGGGCGATCGTCTGGCTGTCATTGGCTACGATGCGGAGAGCGGCGAGGTGCGCGAACGTGCCTTCAATAATCCCATGTTCGAGCAGGAGCCGGAGCCGGAGCAGGAGAGGGAGCCGGGCCAGGTAGCGCAGCCTAAAGCTGTGCCCGAGGCAACTGTCATGCCCCCCAAGGTGGAGACAGGCGAATTGGACAGCTGCAGCATTGAGGAGCAGGAACTGACCGAAATCAATTTGGAGTCCTCCGGGTCGGAAAGTGAAGCCGAGGCAGAAACCAAGGAATAAAACACAAATTTGCATGGCAGAATACTAGCCTGGGAGGGGAGATCCCCTTTCCATATATTTCCCAGGCAATTGTTTTATTTATTCACATCTATCTATAATATATCCATAATATATCCTATAATAGCCTGGGACTCGAACCTAGCAACTTATTTTGCCAGTTGCCTTAATGTCCCCGTATAAAGTGGGAAATAACAAAACCCAGTTTATATTTTTGAAGTATTTATTAGTTATCTATCAACAATCAGCCTGGAATATGAACCCAGTTTCTGTTTCTGTCGTTATCTTATCTTAGAATAAAAGCCATATCCGAGGTGAAATCTATCATTATATATACATATATCAAGATGGAAAGCTAGAAATAATAAACAAACTTATATGCCAGCTATTATTATTATTATTTACATGGGGAAAATATAATTAATCATCTACAAACTTGGACTTTAAGCCCAGAAACTCTCTAATTTGCTGACCCGGTAATGTAAGCGACATGTAGAGGGGAAACTAGGTGGAAAATAGGTGGAACCTAGGTGGAAATTAGGTGGAAATTAGGTAGAAATGGGTGGAAACTAGGTGGAAACTAGATGGAAACTGACTATTAGTATTGTATTTCTATTTTAGCATTTATCTTCGAGCCTTGAACCTATAAGCTCGCCCTTTATCTTGACCTTATGATGTATCAGTCCCCTCTATACCTGCCCGTAATAGTTTAATATCATATTCATGTAAGTGTTGGCGACCAAAATAAACGAATCGATTATGGGTTAGCTTAATAATGGATGGCGATTATATTAGTTGTGCTGCGTCACATTTCTGGGCTTGTCCCTTGACCTTCGTGCGGCTTTCCAAAGCGCTCGAAATTAAATCGATAGTTCGCATTAGTTGCGCACCGTCAACAGATTCAAAAGCCTTTGTTCAGCCAGGCAATTTCTATACATAGCAGACCCCCCACCCCCTCCGCCATCTCTAACCCTTCACAACGTAAACATAACATACCTCCAATTGGATTACAGCGCTCGTGTGCTGTAACGGCTGCAGAGTTAGGTGAAAGTATTTTTATTTCCACTCAGATTCCGCTGCAGTTTCATGTTTGCATTTCTGTGTATATCAATCTCAATACGAATTCACTTTTGCCCCGCTGATAAGCGACGTTATCAGCCGAACACATGCATACATATTTGGTGTATGTATATAAAATATGCACATATATACTTAGATTGTCGCTCGCCCGCCAACAGCCGGCTAATCAGTATGTTGTAGACTTTTGTGTGTTTAACATGGCAAGATCCAAGTCCAAGAACAAGGGCTCCAGGTCCCCAGGCTTTAATCGTGCGGTTCAATTGGTTTTACACATTACGGCTGTCATTCAGTTCAACTATGCCGTCTACTTCTTTCACAATCTGGAAATGCCACGATCAGTATTCCATCCGTTTGCTGGCAAATTCAAATTCTTGACATTTATCTGTGCGGTAAGCGAAACAAATACTAGTGCAGCCCTATCTCTTATCGATAACATGTTAATTTGCACTGTCACGGCAGCTGTTAGCGTGCAGTCAGATAATTTGAAAAAAATGTTAACGTTCCATTTCTGTTAGTGGCCGTTAATGTACACATGTAAACATGTATAAATGTTGAACACTATTATACGAAAAGCCGGCAATCCTCTGATTTGTTAAACATCTAGTGCAATGCAGCTTTGTCTCCCGAAACATCCAAGAGTTAATAGCTTTTAAATGTGTTGAATAATGTAAATTTAAATGCTTAAATCTGAATGGGTTTACAACTTTCTACTTTACATTATTAAACTAAGTTGAATATACGACAAAAACACTTAGATTATGGATAATCTTGAAACAAGTAAAGTATATTTAAATTACAATATATAGTTCATCTTTAATATTTAATTTGTCATGATATTGAAAATTTGTTTAAAGTCGTGTCGTCGTGCCGCATTCAGTGTGGCCAAATACACAAAGTTGGGGCAAAAATCGATACATAATCCTTGTTGAGTATCGATAACAAACAACTTACGCGCCACGGTCACACATAGAGCCAACTGTATTCAGTGCAAGTTTTTTGTTGGCCGGCTGTTGTTCGTTGCCGTGAAAAAATCAATTAATTGTAATAAAAAGAAGAGAAAGATGGCCACAGCCGCCTCAACACATTCGCTACTTAAAAGTGTTTTTGGCGCCCTGCGTACGTTACTGCATTTGACGGCGGCAGTACAGTTTACGTACGGCATTTATTATGATTATAAATACGTTGAATTTCCAACTCCGGATGATCCCAATTCAAAATTAATTCACCATCCGTTTGGTGGAAAATTTAAATATCTTACTTTCCTGGATGCGGTAAGCACTAGATGACAATTCGCCGAAATTACGCGTCTATTATCATTGTATTATCTTAATCAAAGCATAAGCACTTAACGATAACCGGTTTGCGCCTGTCACGCTTCACTGATTTAGTGGCTGCAATTTATTCCACTTCAATTATCAGCCCTCCAACAGCCCAAACAACCCCCTTAGATATAAAGTACACGCGTTTTAACCGCTTTTTTGTTTTTTTTTTCTCTCGCACTTACAGATAATACAGGCTGTGTATTACATTGTCTCCCTTGCGAATGACTTTGTGGGCACAAACGAGCTGGTGCCAAGGCGGCCGCCAGCAATACGCCAGTTCAAGGACTGGCTGATGTCCACGCTGGCGTTCCCCGTGGCCCTGAATGTGGGCATTACCTTTTGGACGCTTTATGCCATCGATCGTGAGCTGGTCTTTCCCAAAGTGCTGGATCCCGTCTTCCCCAGGTGAGCTCAATAAATTCGCCCCTTAAATATTGCCCACTAAATTTTGCTATCCTTGCCTTGCAGCTGGCTCAACCATGTCCTTCACACCAATATTGTTGTCTTCATTGTTCTGGAGATATTCACATCATATCGTAAATATCCCACGCGCAGCAAGGGCCTCACCGGCCTGGGCATTTTCATGGGCAGCTATCTGGTCTGGATACACATTGTCAAGCACTTTTCAAATGTCTGGGTGTATCCGGTTTTGGAGGTACTCCAGCTGCCACAGCGTATTGTGTTCTTTGCGGCCGTCCTTGGCTTCACATTCGCTCTCTATCTGCTCGGCGAGTTCCTGAACAATGTCGTGTGGGCCAAGGAAGTGAGGCTGTCGCAGCGCAAGTCAATGTAGGCTGTGTCTTTCAATCCCGTAGTCAATAGTCTGTTCGTCTGCAAGCCTGTTTGTATGGCAATTCTAACAATAGCAGCAACAATTTTACTAAAGATGAATTTCGCTTATATTTTACGACTATAAAACGTAATTATAAAGTTGATCTAATGTTACACCTAATAGAAATTGGCTTCAATAGCGATTAAAAATTTGTAGTACTTCAATTAGAGTGCACTTGCAATTGCAATTGTTTTTATTGATTCTTAGATGAGCCTAATTAACGTTCGAGCATTTTTTCAATTGCATAATTCATATCAAGCAAAAGCACAGCAACAACTTCAAAGCCTGCGTTCAACTGTAAATTGAAATCTAGAGTTATTAAAAATAAAGAAAACTAAATTTTAATACATAAGTAAGCATATTGATTTTGCTTTTTTAAACTTGGCGCCAACTGTCAGCTTTTGAAACTGGAATAAATCAATTACCCAATTCTAACTGAACTGCAGCTGCACTCGGATGCTGTGCGGGTGGTCCGCCACGCCCAATGGCAGCTCGCAAAGCTTCCAATGCAGCCCTGTTGCTCAGCAAACAGCTGTTCGTTCTGCTAACTGTTCTTTTTTTCCCTCTTTTTTGCACACTGTCATTACATGAGCTTGGGAACCTGCTTTCGACCACAATTTGAAGCCCTCGGCAGTTCTAGACGTGCCCTATAAAGTAATTGCGACCTCTTTGTACATCCCTCTTCCGCACCGGACATTCATAGTTCCCCAGCCAAGTGCCACTTTTCTTGGGAAATGTTCTATTGTGTTCGTGTAACTTCATACCTGTTCTTAACCGAAAAGTAGAGAACGCCCCGTCGAGCCGGTCAACCAAGTACCTGCTACCTGCTGTACAAGTTTGAACTCACGCAAGTCCAGAGGTCAGTTTAAAATACGCAACGACCTTTGAGTCGAAACGTCTCAGGTTTATTTTAGTTACATTTATGTTTTCTTTGCTCTAAAATTAGCTGGGACTTGCGACTTTTCATCTGAATTACATTAAATAAGGCATTTCTAGCTTGTTATGATATTTTTATAACATCGTAGGAGAGGTCTTATAACTATAAATATAAATGTAATATAAACATCATATGGCACACCTTCTATCTGGTTTTCTGTATATGGTTTTGCTTTCAGTTTTTAAGTATTCTCGGCACAGCTGCTGCCTAATATATACAAAAGGCAAAGCCATAATTATCAATGAGAAGAAGAACCTAGGCTGAATTAATTAATAGAAAGAACAGTTGGTTTTCTTATACCGAACAGTAAATACCCTTACCCTTATCTTCATACTTTACAAAATAGACTGAAAATCTCTTTTAAAAAAATTCAAATATCTATGGCTTAGCACTTTCTTTAGCTTAGTTTTTCTTTACTTATAGTTAATCTGCACCCAAAACGTATCTTAAAAGCAGCTTATTTATTTTGAGTACTTCTTTGTGCAATATCAATTAACCTGCAGATAAACCTAATGTTAAAGTAAATTCTATTATATATTGGCTGCCAAACGTGCAAGTTCTTCAAGTCTTCAAGGTCTCGGGTTCGAGCCCGGCTTTGCTTTATTCAGTGTAATAAAAATCTATATTTGTATTTGTTTACTTTACTTTTAGACACAAGAAAATAGACGCTTAGATATTAGGAAACTGCTCCTCAAGTGTCCAAAGTAAACAGAACTTTAATTGTAAATATCTTTGAATAATTTTACAATAAATGTTTTAGATTGGATTTAAAATCGATTTATTAGTTACAAAATGTTTAATTGTAAGCATTTAAGGCACTTTGTAACACAATTCGTTTCGTATTCGTTGTGCATTGTGGCCCAAAAGGGCGACTTTTTGTACATTTAAAACAACATACATAGGATATGTCTACATCTATATAAAACTATAGAGCTACGATCTAGTTTAAGGAAAGTCATCATACATAGAGACATATATATATATAAAGGGTACATAATTTCTAGTGTAAAAATGATTTTGTAAACTTTTTAAAACTTAATTGCTATGAGTATTCGTAGTCGTAGTTCGTATTCGTTTTGTGTGCTTCAAAATGGAAGATTGGAGTTTTAGAAACTTAAGTAAATGCATCGTTTATTTTGAATGGGCTGTTCCAGTTGCCCAGTTGCTCAGTTCTACTTGGAGGGCAGCAGCAACATTTTCAGTTTGTCGGATTCGCTCATGAGCGTTGGCTCCTTGTGATGTCGCGTATGACCGAGCAGGGATTGCATCTCGGTGGCATCCTCGGATGTCAGTTCGTTGCGCTGTCGACTCGCCGCATTGAGCAGTCGCATGGCCTGCTGCAGCTCCTCGTTGCCATAGGTGGGCAGCGTATGGGTGGCTATATCGTAGGGATTCGCTTGTATGCCCACGTCGCAGCTTGTTTTGCTGTTACGCGAATTGGGCTTGCCCGTGGACAGGCCCGAATTGTATGAACTGTGCAGCATCCCACCCAATGGTATATCCAGTTCTACGGAGGAACAGCTCAGCGAGTCGCCATTCACGTCCAGCGCTGCCGCCAGTTGGCGCGCATAGTTGCGCTTAAAATCGCTATTTGAATCCACATCCAGTTCCAGTTCCAGCTCGCGATCGGCGCTTTTGTGGCCATGATGCGACTTGGTTGGCTCCTTGCGCGACTTGCGACTGCGCTGAGAGTTGCGCGAGTGTCGATTGCCATTGCAATTCGATTCGCTGGACTTTTGCATGTGCTTCAAGAAATGCTCCAAAGCTGCAGCCTTGGAGCTATTGCCATTGCCATTGCTGGGCAGTTCTTGTATTTTGGGTCCATTATCGTCATCGCTCAGCTCCTGCTTGACGACCACATTGAGATCGTGTATTTTGAAGGAGGCACGTGAATTTTCCTCCTCATCCGAGGAGGTAGTCATGCCCTGATTCTGCAGAAACGGCAATATAAACTGTCCATTCTTCTGTATAAAATCGTTGATGATGCTCGGATCTAGACC
Organism: Drosophila kanekoi; assembly: GCA_037075305.1. Lineage (NCBI taxonomy): Eukaryota > Metazoa > Arthropoda > Insecta > Diptera > Drosophilidae > Drosophila > Drosophila kanekoi. The sequence goes on along the minus strand of JBAMCE010000329.1, from coordinate 769,582 downwards.
CGCATTGCGTCGCCTGCTGCTGTTGTGCTTTTTGGTGCTCTGGGCAAACATGCCCACTTTGTGACTAGCATTCGGATACGTGGTCTTCTTCAGCGCTATCACCTGCGACTCGACGGAGGTGCTGCTCTCGCGACGTCCTCGCCCCGGGGCGCTGCTGTACTTGGTGCGTCCGCTGCTGGCCGCAATGAAGTCTCTGCGCCGCTGTGTACGCTTGTTGCTGCTGGTCGAGTAGCCGTGTTTGCCATGTTGTCGCGTACGCGAGGCCACCTTGGTTTTCATTTCGGCTATCTTAACGGACACCTGCGAGTCTACGGAGTTGCGACGCGATTCGACGGACACGTGTCGCACGCTGACGCTTATCTCCGAGTCGAGGGAATTCTTGCGTCCAGCCTGACCCCCTTGGCTGGAGGAGTTTGTGTTGCCGGCCGTGACGCCGGTCAATGCCATGCGACGTTTGACACACTGCGGCAAATAATGCACCCAGGTGGAGCTAATCTCGTTCGTTTCCGATGAGTTCAGGTCGTTCACATCGAAATTTAAGCCCACCGGATCGGTGTGCGTATTGTATAGCGTTATGGATAGTCTACCCTTGTCCTCAAAGTCTTTGCGCTTGGCCCAGGTCTGTGCAATGACCTTATGCTTGGGCATTTTGACCTCTTCGACAACTTCCTTGCCGCACTTTCTGCAAAACGAATACAGAGAAAAGTTATTTCCATTGCAAGACAAGATGTTTAACTGTAGTTACTTTTTAATGTAGCGTTTCCAGGTCTCCACGGAGGATGGCGTCCAACACCAGGTGGACATGAGTATACCAGAGTTGAACAGGCAGAGCAAGTGCAGCTGCAGCACGCCCACGCTCGGACGATTCTCGATCTTGCAGGCGCTGTTTTCATCAAAAACCGAGCTGATGCGGCAGCTGAAAAATTGCGGCAGTTAGTCAGAAATGACGTAAAGTAAATGCACAATTTATTTATACTCACATGATATAGTGCCTGAAGCTCTCGGCCCACTCAGCCGAATGGCGAAACTCGGTGACATGGCATGCAATTGCAACTAGTATAAAAATGAGCGTTAACAGAGCACAGAAGCCCATGCGCATGATAATCAAATGGATTTTGTTGCTCGCCGACGTGGACTTGATATCGTTGGCAAAGTGTTTCAGGCCAAACAGCATGATCATGCCGCGTGTGATGAAATAGCCGCCAATCAATATGACGCCGCAGAGCGGACCCAGCAGTAGACCGGCGCGCATCGGGTGATTGATGTAGCCGACGAAACAGATGCCCACAATGCCATTGCCATCGACTTCGCTGAGTGCCATTGTGGTAATGGTGAGAACCAGCGGCAGGGACCAAGCAACCAGATGAAAGTACGAGCCCTTCTTGTCGATGCGATCCTGGACATGACCCATCGCACGCCAATGCCAGGCGTAGGTAAGAAACACAAACCACACCATGCCGGCGGTAAGAAAATAGTAGACCAGCACAAATATCACAATGCACGAGAGATTTTCGCCAGCCGTCGGTTCCGAGTGACGCAGTGTGCCATCCTTGCGACAGACAATGTCCTCGCGCGAGCCGGACGTAAACTGCACCAGCCAGCTGCAAAGCAAAGAAAGTTAGCTAATGAAAAGTAGGATTATTTGTGACCTGCTCACCCAAAACACGAGATGAGAAAACATAGATTGATGTAGAAAACTATCACAGCTGGATATTTGTTGGCGTTTTGCCAGTCGATTAGAAATGTGGCGACCACAAACAGATTGGACAGCAGACAGAGCGTGCCGCCATAGCCGATCAGCTTGTGTATCTGGCGATGTTCGTCGTTTGTGTATAATGGATCTTTGCACTGCACACCACAGCCCTCAATGCCCGGATAGTAGCTAGCAGCATTATCTGCCGGCACAAGGGGCGGCATACATCTGCCAGTTACATTGAATTTCATTTCGCGTGCATCATTGCTGCATTTCATGGGAAAGAGCGTCTCGTTGCAGCGCATAAATTTCGGGAAAAATGTCGTATTATATAGAATGCGGCACGGCTCAAGGGTAATCTTGCACATTTCGTACGAAGGCAGGTAGACCATGTCCTGGCCATTAATTTCCTCGCACTTGGGCTTGAAAACGGCGCACAGAAATGGCTGAAATATCAAGCATTAGTTAGGGATTTTCTTCATCTAGGTGTGCCGTTGTGCCATCTGGCTTACCTGGATGACAGCCCAGCACTTGGGCACATGTCGCAGGGCAGAGTAGCTGCTGAGCGCCTCGTCGAGCTCTTTTTCTTTGCGATAATCGGTTAGGCTGAGACTCGTGAAGGCATAGGACAGCTTGGAGCCAAAGCATGTATTGCGCGTGCTATTGACCTCCAGGCAATGCCCACGACGCACACACTGTATATGCCGACTGTCGAGGCCATCAAACCAGGGCTTATCGTCCTTGCCCTTTTTGCCATACAGCCGATAATTCATGGTGCCATTGATGGGCTCCAAATCGACTTGTGTGGAGCTGGCGGGCGTAGTGACTGTGCTTAATTTATTGTTGTTACCAGCATAGCTGCCAGTCGTCCAGCTGGCCAGCAGGAGGCAACAGAGAGTAAGAGTGCTCCTAAGTAAAAACAGACCAAGATTTGAATTTTATTTTATACCCATATATATGCATTTATATTGATTCATTAACAGTGACGCCTTTTGCATACTTACATCTTAATTTTGTAGTGAATGCGTAGATTCATGTGATTGCCACAAGCGATACTTTCTTGCTAATAATATATATTAAGCGCAGCCTTTTGTGAATATTAATTTCCAAATGTTGAGGCGCACAGACGGCGGGCGACACAGTCGCGCCTTGTTTGGCTACAACAGAATCTCGCAATCAACGCATTTTGCTGCTGTTTTTGTGTGTGCGCAGCCAATGCTGATTGAATAACGCTTTGTCTTTGACAATCTTTAGCAAGTAGTTAATTCACGAAAAATGCAAGAAACTCAAGTGAAAATAAAAACCGAAATGCGCCGCGAACAGACGAAAGCAACAAATGAGCGTTTGATTGCAATAGCAGACCACCCACAAAGCCGTCAGCTATCGAGCTATCGGGCTATCGAAAATGTTGCAATCGATTGCTGGCCAGCGAGTCGCGGTTAAGATATCGATGTTTGGCGTTTTTTACATCCCTGGCCGCAGTTTGGCTTGTGCAAATTTATACACGGGCATTATAAAAAAAGAAGAAGGCTTGAGTTCAAATTAAACCTTGTGCATTTGGTTAAACACAACGGGCAACAATTCTAGCCATGGATGCCGCTCCAGCTGTAGCGCCGCACGCTGCAAACGAGTCAAAGCCACAGCCACAACCCCCGGCCCCGGCGGCCGCTGCGCCAAACGAAAATGGTGTACAAACAGCAGCAAAAAAATCTGAAACAGCGACAGGCTCCGGTACGTATATGGGTGTGTGTACACACACGCACACACACACACAAACGATGTTGTTGTTTGGTTTAGCTTCAATTTGTTTATTTTCGTTTTTTTCTGTATGGTAGAAATGCATTCCAATGTTGAGACTGGCAAAGTGCTAGAGGCGCAGAAAACGAAATTGAAATCCGAAATGAACACGGAAAAGGTTTTGATTACAATATGCAGCGCCGATCGGAAAAATAAAAAGACATTCATGTCCTTGCCCAGCAGAAAGGACGTCATTGAAAAAGGTGCGTACTGGATATGTGTAGTTAATTAACTTGTCAATTAAGCTTCTGTATGCCCAACTCTAATATATTCCCTCTCATATTATTTAATAGCACATAAATATGGCTTGGCCGGCAGTACAATAGTTCTAGAGAGCAATGGCTGTGAGATATGCGAGGATGAAGTGCTCCTGTTTGCAGCCAAGGAGAAGATTTTGCTCATGCTGCTCGCCGAAAACGATGAATATGTAATACTACCTCCGCCCTCGCCGCTGAATCGTTCAGAGCGAGCGGGCAGCTCACTGGATCCCAGTTTCGTATCGAATGCCAACGATTCGACAGTATCCAATGACGAAACTTTGTCGTTGGCCAGCGTTACGCCCAGCAATTCAAAGTTATCTACAGCTCCGTTTAAGGAGTTCTCGATACCTTGGTCGAAGGTACCTAACGATATTATGAAGCTGTTACGCGGCAAAACTAGCCTGGGTAAACGTCTAAATACGTTGGCCAATCTCCTCGTCGACGCATTGCGGGAACGCTCCTCACACATACCCTCACTGGTGTTCCGTGAAGTCGCCCAGCAGGCGGCAGAGAAGTATCCCGATTCGTTGCTTGAAAAGGATCGCGAAGGCCAACAGATTGCTACCACGCCACAGTCGCTAATCTCGAAAATGATTAACCGCAACAATGCGCTGAATCGTCCACAGAAACGTGCCAGCTCCGGCACAACAGACTTACACATTACCAGCGGCAGCAAGAAGCGCAAATCGGGCTATGGCGCCACGGGCGCTGTGGCAGCCAATGGCAATGCGAAGTCCATGGCGCTAAATCGCGATTTGGAGGAGAAAAAGGAGCTGCTGATTTCCAGTTATCGAGGCAGTGCCAAAGTTGAGCCAGCCCTCATCGCGGAGTACATGAAGGAATGTTTTCCGCTGCAGCGCGCGTTCTTCAACAACAGCGAAAAGATACCAGATATTACGGCCATCAAGGACAACTGGCCGTACATATTCAACAGGGATCTGCTCTATCAGCACTTCGAGCTGCTCATGTCTATTGATCCGCGTGTGTTGGAGAAACGATTTGCCAGCGAAAGGGAGCGCATGTTCAAGTTCTTCAAGACGTCCAAAAATAAGAAAGTTAACGCTCTGGAAGAGAACAATGCGAATATAGTGCGTGGCCTAGCATACCATTTCAACGAGGATCCCGACTACATTTTTAAGCAGCTCCAGAACGGACCCTTGCCAAAAGATGTGCTACAGCGCATAAATCCAACAAATGCGCCTTGGGTGGCTCTAGTCAGTGAGTATCCCTCTGATTAGTTAATGAGCAACTTTTTTAATTATCTTTTCGGTTTTTAGATACGCCAACAGCTGCTGGCACAGAGGCCGCCCAGACCGAGGCAATGGTGTACATTGAGGGAAAGATAATGAGCACGTTTGCTGCTGCGGATGCTGATTTGCCGGATATCATTGCCCAATTGCTCTGCTACTATTATACCTTTAACATGATGTACCCCAAGGAAGCCAATCAAACACTCGAATTTATTGTCATTTATTTTCTAGAACATACGCCGGAACAGGCGCGTAACTCCAAAAAGAGCCTTACTGGCAACAGTAAATACAATCAGTTAATTGCGAAATTGGCCAATGCAAACGGTTGAGTCGAGATGATTGCATTTGGAGCTTGCGTCTCATACTGTTTAGTTTACATATTTATTTTGCAGACCCATTCACATATACTCCTTCTAATTCTAAGATGATTTTTACATAAAGTGTGTAGTACTTATGTTGTGTATACATTTCTGATTTGTCCCACAAAGAAAAAAAAACAAGAAATAACTGCGTTAATTGTTTTGGGTGTTTCGGAACTTATTTTTCTTATTCACGGGCTGTTTGGGCTCTATCGGACGTGTGTGGTTTCTCTTTATGTCCAATATGGCAGAATTCAAAGATACCCTCTTCTTTCTTAAGACTGCCTTTGTCAACTTTCTACGCAAGAAATTGCGCTCTTTAAAAGTCATATTATCAGGATCTATATGAATCCCTCTCATGGGCTTTGTTTTGTGCCCACCATTCCCGTTCTTCGTCTTTGATGTGGATGTTGTAGCTTTGTCATCCTCAAATGTTTCCCAGGTCGTCTTTTGAGTGCGGCCGGCTTCGATCACATTTCGTCGATGGTTTTTTTCGCGTTGCTTCAGGATGTCCTTTGCCTGCTGGCTTTTCATGTCAAAGCGCTCGGAGCTGCGTTGTTCCTGCTCATCATCCAAAATATCATTCTTCACATGCTTCCAAGGCTGGGCCGTTTCTTGGACGGGTGGTGGTTCTCTGTTAGCAAATGTATTCGGCGAAAACTTCGTTTTACCCCAATTCCTAGAGCGATCAGCTATGACTTTTTTATGCCTTTCATATCTAGACTCAGTTTTTTTATTATCTGCTTTGAACATTTTGGTAAAATTGAATCGTCTAGCGATGAACACAACTGTTGTTAAGCCTTAATATTTCTACTATATTATCTTTATCGATATCTTAAACCTTTATCTACGATATTTTATATGATACAGTAAATTTGACCAATATTGTTGAGAAATTTAACTTGTAATTTGTTTTGAGTCCGATTTAAGACAGAGTTTAATAAAACAATTTATTTATATTTATAATCGTTAGTTTTAACTGATGACGTCTGAGTTTTAATTTACTATCGATAGTTGGCCATAGCATCGATAGCTGCTATTTACCTTTAAAGCATCGATACTTATTTAACACGTGCATGCGGCCTGTATTGTTTCGGCGGGAACTTCATTTACCCCAATTTCTAGAGCGACTAACTTGTTTTTTTTTTTAAAGTTAAGTTTGAAGATTTAAAATCTGCTTTGATCATTTTGGTAACGTTGATAATTCTACGATATTAACATTATCGATATACTCAAACTTTGTTTACGATATTTAGCATGATACGGTTTATTTGGCCAATATTGTTGACAGATTCAAATTTGTATCTTTTCGCATCCGACTTTAAACAGAGTTCAATGAAACAACATATTTAAATTTAAAACCGTTAATTTTAAGTGATGCTTTTTGTTTATTGATATACTATCGATATCTGGCCTAAGCATCGATATTTGCTATTTACCTGCAGAGCATCGATACTTATTTAGCACGTGCAAGCGTCCTGTGTTGTCTTTTGAGCAACGGTTTGAGATGCGAAACGACAGAGGAAGACGTTCCGGCGGCAATCAGCACAACTCCGGTCGAAACGATTACCATTATTTGAATAATAGTGGCGACCAGTGGAATGGGCAAAATCAAAATAATAGCTTTGACCATGACGGTCGTGGACGAGGACTTAACAATGATTCGTTCACAAAGTTCCGAGATCAAAACCCACCACAAGAGGTTCGTAATCAGCGCCAGGGCCGCGGCGGCGGACGCAGAAACCAGACTCCCAAAAACAACGTAGACACCCGTCGTTATGCAGACTTCATAAGAGGTGCTAGCAGTGATGCAAGAGGCAGAGGTGGTAGAGGAGGACGTGGTGGAGGAGGAAGAAGCGAAAGAAATTCTGCCCGTGGAAGACGACATACTGAAGAACCAGTGGGACACTGGTACCAGGACAACACACCAAATGACATATATCATTTCCCCAATGGCCAACTGGGCAATGAAAACAACGGAACACTTCAAATAGAACCACCAATAGCACCGCCTACTCCAGAAGTGCCCACTGAGGCAACTCCAACATTTACAGCTGCTGCTGAGACGGAAAAGCCAGTTACTTTCATCAATGCGGCGAACATTAAGAAGGAAAAGAAAGACTCTTTGCCCAAGCAACCTACACCGAAGCCTGAGGAAAGCAGCGATGACAGCTCTTCCAGCAGCTCCGATGACAATGTTGAAGCCGGTGAGCTGGTCAAATCGACGACAGCTAAGAAACCTGAAGCGTCCGTGACGCAGAAGACTAAAGTTATAGTGGAACCTGTCGCCAAACCCGCTAATTCATCTTCCTCTGACGAGGAGTCTAGCGATGACAGCTCAGCGCCAGTTAAGGCCAAGACGTCAGTCAAAGAGTCCACACCGAAGTCTAAAAGCGCCAAGCCTGTGGTTTCCGAAGATGAAGTCGTCTGCATGGGCACCAAGAGCCGCAAATACACAATACCCGATGAGGATGACAATGATGAGGACGAAGCCGAGGAAAGCAGCAAGGATAACGACAATATCGCGCAGACGTCTGGCAAAGACAAGGATAAAGCGACCCATGTCTGCGGCATATGCGACAAAAAGGTAAGTGCATGACATTTGGCTTTTGATCTGCAGCGAAATCTCAATCTTTGTTTCTCTCCAGGGTCATACTTCATTCGAGTGCCAGATGATATGCAGGAACTGTTCGGCATCCTATCACAGCCTCAAGAATTGCCCGAAACCACCAAATTTAAATATTGCTCTTCAGGCTTTCATGGAGTTCAGCATGCAACAATTGGCTGTATTCAATATGGACAAACGATTTGCGTTTCCCGCTGGTGTGGTGTCAGCGCCAGTGATGCAGCCTGCAGCGGTCGAAAATCCAGCCACGGCAAAGTCCAAAAAGGATAAACGAACTGCTAACAAAAAAACCAAGAAGCGACAGAAAAAGAAAATTAAAGTTGAAACTCACGAAAGTGACGATGACGATGATGATGACGATGACGAAGATGATGAAGATGAAGCCGAGGCCTCAGCCAGCAGTGAAAGCGAGTCAAGTGAATCTAGCGTTGACCAAAAGCCTGCTGTGGGCAAAACAAAAAGGAAAAGGAGCTCCAAGCAGCCAGCCACAAATATGCCGCCAGCAGCGCCATTTCCCTTTCCTTTGCTGGCTGCCGCCGGGGCGCCATACAACTCGCTGATGTATCCTTATGGCGCGCAATTTAATTTTCCTAAATAAGTGTAAATTTGTTCAAGTACATACATGAATAGATAAGCATAAAACTAATTTTAATATAAAGCTCATGGCAATTCAAATTTGTGGAGATCGTCACGTGTTTTCTACGATTTTTTCAGAATCATTGCCTTTAGAACAGTCATTGACTTGCAATAAAAGAGTATATGTACATTGTTAATTAGATATTTTGTAAAGCAATTAAATGTGTATTTAGGAATACGTTTTATGTGTGATAACAGATAACATTTGCTTAACTTTTAACAGTTGAACTACATTTCAAATAACAGAATATGAATTAGGTTATCTATTGTGAATGCCCAACCGTTTGTCAAACCCAATTTTTGCTCGAGAAAAGAAAAGGGGACAATTTGTGAAACAAGACGAGCATGTGCCAAAATACTTTGCCTTATTAAAACCTCTCTCTTATGTGATAATTGAAATATTCTACATTTACTTAGCTGTTGACAGTTGATACTGAATTACAAACCGCAGCAAGATGGCGCTTGACTGATTTTCTTGTGAATACTTAGTGGACTATTGTGAATGCCAAGATATGTGCAATTGCAGCCCTGGCACAGCGCACAGCTGTTGCTTGCCATGCCGTAGCTTGTTTAATGTTTACAACAATTTTGTGATTAGTGAAATAAATAAAGTGTAATTATTTGTGAAACAGTAACACGCGACATATTCGCTACACACAGTAAGTAGATTACATATATTTATTTACATTAAATTTATGCCCTACACGCGACTAGACCTGTGGATTCTGCACATGTATGTGGAATGACTGAGAATGGGTATATTGTGGGGGGAGGCGACATCTAGCTTGCACAGAAGGCGCGCTGCTCGCGTTCGCGCTCGGTGCCGCAGCTGCTTGGATGGCGCATGCCCCGCGGCTCAATGCCCGGCTTGAGCAGCGACTGCTGCAGGCCCCAAATTATTTCATTGGCCACCACGCTCACGGCCAGAATCAGGGCCGTCTCATAGTTGAGCGGGTTTACGGCGAAGCTTAGTATGCCAACGGCTATTTGATTGTACAAAAAGTCCTTGTCCAGCTCCAAGAGATCCTCGCGCACCTCCATTATGCGATTCTCATAGTGACACTGTATGGCCGCAAACACCTGCTTGTCCAGGCCAACGAGCAGCTCCCGCTTAAATTTGACCAAATAGTGTTCTATGAAGACGATCTCAGTGCGATTCATGTGCGGCAGTCGCATCTTCTCCTGTATGACCTGCTCGCCAATCTGGCTAACCACCAGCGATGTTAGCGAACCCGCAGGCGTTGGTCGACGTTCCGAGCAAGGGCGAACGTCGACAAACGGATGTATCTCATAGCTGCCCATACCAATGGTGCAGGCAACTCCGCTGAAGGATACATGCGACACGCGCGAGTGATTTTTGGGCGAGAGTCCAGACTTCACCGGTGACGGTGGCAGCTCCATGACCTTGTTATCGCGCGCAAAGCCAATAATCTGTACCGCTTTCTGCAAAGTAGAAGAATATGATCATAACGATTTCTTATTACCATCCGCAAAAGATAGGTAGCTAAATGTCTCAAAATGTGTAACACATAGAAGGAGACATCTCCGAGCCTATAACGTATATATAGTATATTCTTGATCAGTATCAACAGCCAAGTCGATATAGCCATGTCCGTCTGTCAGTTTCTATGCAAACTGGTCTCAGTATTAAAGCTATCGTCACGCAGTATATATGTCGAAATCGGTTGGATTGGACCGCTATGTCATATAGCTGCCATAGGAACGATCGGTCGAACAGTAGGTTCTTGTATGATCAACTAACTAAGCTAATCCTTCTATCTCGTCTCTCATATCATGCGTTTTTAAGTTCATTTCGAAAGAAAAGAAAGTTCGTACTTACATAGTTGACATATTTCTTGGCATCGCATATAAAGTTCATGATGCGATTGGTCAAAACGCTGAGTGCACACTCGTCCTCGCTGAGATCCGTATTGAAGCCGAGCAATATGTGATTGAGTATATATTGGGCGGCCTTATAAATGGGATCGTCTGGGGCAAAGGTCAGCGGCGAGTGTCCATCAAGGGCAATGGCCGCATTTAGAGCATAGCACAGCTGGCTATCCAGGAGGCCATCAAAGCTGGCCTGGTATTCGTCACAGAACGTGGGCTGTACGTGTTTAACGATCTTCTTCTTCTTCTTCTTGGGGCGCTTGGGCATGCGCGCTTGGCTTATCTGACGGGAGCGTTCCTTGATCTGCTTTTGTATGGCCAGCCATTTCTCACGATACCTCTCCTTGTGACTCTCTATGAAATATGCCCGTTCCCGTTGCACCTCCATCAGGAGCAGCTCGATGCGTCGCTGATTGGCGATGCGCTCGTTGAGGCGCTTGTGCCAGGATTGGATTTGACCCTCGGTGTGCTTCATTAAACGCTGCTTGTGCAGATTGCGCATATTCTTGTTGTAGCGATCCTTTTTGAACTGGAACAACTTCTTCAGTTTGATCAGATGCTTGCGCTGCAGATCCTGATGCAGGCTAATGTGCGCCTGCACCCGCATATTTGTCAACATCTTGCGATGCTCCAGCAACATCTGCTGCATGGCCATCATGCTCTCCAGCCGCTTGAATTTCTCCTCGGTTATGTTATACAGTCGCAGCTTGCGCTCGTGCCGCTCGTCGTCCAGTCGTTGTTTGCGCAAGATAACCTCCTCTTGACTCTGATGCCGGAGACCCGATTGCATATTATCGCGCCTCGATATGGTCTCCGCATTGGCAATCAAGAGGCGATCATGTCGCTCCGCCTCGCGTTGTCTGTACGCCTGGAGCACATAGTACAGCTGCGACTTGTGCAGATCCTCGCGATATTGATTAAAATCCTTAAGATTACAAATCACCTCATTCTCGTTAGTAATTTCCCCATTCTCGCGTAGACGCTTCAAATTCCGTTCGTTTGAATAGAAAGTCTTCAAATTTGAATCGTGCAACGGATTATATTCTGGTATATGTACTGTTACAGATGAATCAAATTCCTGCATGCTGCATTTAAACTGGAATCGAAAGGGGATTACGTTCGACTATAATTCCATTTCTATTCTTTTCTCTCTGCGCGCTTTTGTGCATGAGATTTTGAGGTATAGATATGATAGATATAGGTAGATAATATCTATAAGGTAGATATTATAGATATGATAGATATTATAGATACATAGATATTCTAATGGGTAGACGTCGAGCTTGCCCGTGGCACGTATAAAATAAATAAACACAGAGCAAAACCTCGTGGAAATCGGATGAGACCTGACCGAATTATGGGGGTGGAAAATTTGGACTAATCCCTATATAGGATTTCCACTTGAATTTCGGCTAAAAATCATGTTGCCAGACTTTAATGCCAAATTGATCGAGAGGTTAAACCATGAACAAAAAGCCAAATCTTACGAAAATCGGTTGAGTTTTGACCGAATTATGGAGTTGGGAAATTTTGACTGATGTGTATATGGGATATTTGAGGGTCCCATTTTTACATGAATTTTGGCTAAAAATCATGTTGCCAGATTTAGAAGCCAAATTGATTTAGAGGTCAAACCATGAACAAGAAGCCAAACCTTATGAAAATCGGTTGAGTTTTGACCGAGTTATGGGGCTGGGAAATTTCGACCTATGTCTATATGGGATATTTAAGGGTACAACTTTCACTTGAACTTTGGCTAAAAATCATGTTGCCAGATCTAGATGCCAAATTGATCGAGAGGTTAAACCATGAACAAAAAGCCAAACCTTATGAAAATCGGTTGAGTTTTGACCGAGTTATGGGGTTGGGAAATTTTGACTGATGTGTATGGGATATTTGAGGGTACTATTTCCACTTGTATTTTGGCTTAAAATCATGTTGCCAGATTTAGATGCCAAATTGATCGAGAGGTTAAACCATGAACAAAAAGCCAAACCTTACGAAAATCGGTTGAGTTTTGACCGAGTTATGGGGCTGGGAAATATTCGCCAATGTCTATATGGGATATTTAAGGGTAGGATTTTCACTTGAATTTTGGCTTAAAATCATGTTGCCAGATTTGGACGGCAAATTGATCGAGAGGTTAAACCATGAACAAAAAGCCAAACCTTTCGAAAATCGGTTGAGTTTTGACCGAGTTATGGGGCTGGGAAATTTTGACCTATGTTTATGTAGGATCAATAACAAGGCAACATTGCTCAACATCTGACAAATATACGATTGGAGCTGCGATCCCTTTAAAGGTTGGATTCTTTGTATAAAAGGGGGAACCTTCGGCAACCTAAAGATAATGAAGTCTTGCATATAGCTTACCGTATTTCCAATTTTATCCTTTGAGAATATCACCTGATTACCCGGACACTTAAGCATCGGTAACTTGCAATTAAGCGGTATTAACTCCCAACCGGGCAAACTGTTGATAGGCAGCCCAGTCTTGTAGCTGGGCTGTTTGGTGTTCATCTGGCTAGTCACATTGTTGCGGCGCGGCAATGATAAAATATCGACCATGTTCGCACATATGTATGTCTATAGGACATGCAAAAAAATCTTTCAGTTTTGTTCTGAGCTAAAACCAATTGAATTTTGAGGTTTTTTGACGCCTACAAAAATTCATTCGAAAAGAAACAAAATAGAAATATATTTATTGAAATATTTTAGGTATTTTTTTGTTATTGGTTGACATACTTAACATACAAAACAGTAGTAAAAAGTAACTGTCGCCTAATCATTAACATTTTATTCTGCCACTTGAATAACTGTACGTTGCCTACTGTGACAGCTTTTTTTTTTTTGGTTCTCTCTGCTTGCTCTCTTCTAAAGGAGCTTGCGCTCTCTCAGACAAAAGAGCTTTTCACATCGAAAGCTGTCAGCTTCCGTTTGTCCGCTTTACTTGTTACTTTTGCTGTTGTTTGTTTATTGTTGTTTTCTGTTGTTTTCTTATAGCTGCTTATCAAAGCTTTTGTTGTTGTTGTCACTTCAGTTGGGTGCTCCCCCTCTCTCCCTCTCTCTTTCTGTCTTTCTCTTCCCCTCTCTGTGGTTCTTTGTTCTTGTTGTTATTGTTGTTGCCAGGGGGGCACATTGAACCGGAAACTACAGAAAATGCAATTTCTTGCAACCATAAATACAATTGAATCTTTGTAAAAGGGCAAAATTTTTGTTGGAATATAATTTAATAATATTTCTTTATTGAACCTAGACCAAACTTTTCGAATTTAAGTATTTACATTAAACTTTATCGCTTTTAATCGAAGTAGAATTTTTGAAACATGCTTCAAGAGTTGTTCAAATAATAATTTATAGTCGAAAACTCTTATATGCGAAGGACTCCAAATATTTTTGTCATTAGAGAAGAGATTTTCAAATTTCTGAAGAAAAATACTAGTTTAAATCTGTTTCAAACATATCCTAATAAATGCATTAGACTTCTCACTCAATAATTTATATAAATACATAATTCTAATTTTCTTATTTAAGCCTTTGCTCAAAGACTTTATAAAAGCCGATTTATTTAATGCAGTTTCTTTAAAGCTTTGCATTAAAGTTTTAAAGCTTGCAATTTTCTTAAAAGTTTCTCGCTTAAGGCCTCTAAGCTTTGGTGGCTTTCCGAAAAGAGCTCATCTTATCTTATATTAAATTAAGAAGAAACAAAAATAGTTTTTTCAACTTTAAAAGCAGAAAATCGCATCCATTGCGAGCCACTGTATCACAGCGACCACAAAGTACAATATTTACTCAAATTTCTCAATAGTTTATCTTATGCAGAATAAATAAGATTTTTCTTTTTACTTTATTGATACGTCATTTTGTTGGTTTTGGTAATTTGCGTTTCAATTTTACGATTTTGTGCCAAGTCCTGGCGGCCATTAGTCGCGCTTGGCTTGGAATTGCCTCAGCGGCAATTTTGTGTGTCTTATATAAGGGCTTATCTTGAGCGACCTCGCATTGAGGGATTTGACATCAGCATAAATATTTGTCAATAGGTCGGCCAGTCAGTCAGTCAGTGAGTCGGCGAGTCGGCGATTGGGGCGTCGAGAAGTCTGCGGCATTCTGCTCACGGATGCCATGGAAATAAAATCACATCGAGTGCTGAAAGTACTTGCTTCTGTTGGTACGTGCTCCAAATACGCTCTCGAGTGTGCTTTCCATTTCAGCTAACAGTCCAAACAGCTCCTCGTCTCATCCACACCTCACAGGCGTTGATATAAATAAAAAATGATGCCTAGCATCCTACACACACACCCACACACAAAAGAAGAAAACCAAAAAAAATTAAAGCAAAAGGTGCGTGCCAATCTCTGGTGATAAATTCTTGCCTAGTCTGACCCATTTATCGTTATATAATAGTTGCTTCCTGTTTGCCAGGTGAATCCGAGATGCGAGCGTGAGTCGTGCCCACGAGTCATAGGAGGTAGAGTCGAAAACATATGTTGTTGGAAGAGCTAAGGGTTCGGACTTGCGGTCTTGTGTTCTTATCAGAGTTTTGGCTGAGAAAACTTCTTAACAACTGGTTCACAAATTTAGTATATCCTATAATTAGTACGTTCCAGAAAAGGGGTGTGAAAAATGCTTAGTAATATCTGTAAATGGTAGATTGTTTTTAAATATATACATTTTTCGGACTTCAAGAAGACGAAGAGCGATAATACTTGAATAGATTGGGTATAGCCCAGTTGGGCATTCTTATTTGATTAATCATATACTGTACTTTGGAGAAAATTCATGAACATATTCAGGTGGTTTCTATGGAGTTAAGCTGTTCTGTTTATTTTCATAATATGTGTTATATTCGTAAAATAGATAAGCAAATTATATATGGCAAAATTTCTCTCTCTTCCGCTAACATTACAAATTGTCAACTGTCACGCGTTCATCTCCAGAATAAGCAGCTTCTCACTTTAACTCCCACGCCTACTCTCCAATCTACCCTCAACGCAATATACACACACTCACACATATACATATATATATATGTATGTATATGTATATCGAGATAGTTAGTTTATGTGCGCCATCCCAGGCCGGTCTTTAAGCCCAAAAACGCTTTACCGGTAACCAGACAGCTGTGACACGCCGCTCTCCCTCACTCTCACTCTCTCTCTCTCACTTGTACTGTCTCCCATTGCTGGCATCTTCAACCCCATCACATCATATTGGCTGCTTTCAATAGTGTAAAGCTTTTTTGGAGCACACTTTCAATTCGCTTTCAACTTCAAATCGTTCGCTTCGGCTCGGCTTCGCTCGGCTTGGTTTCGCCTCGCCTCGCCGCGTCGTGTGCTTTCAATGGCAGGCACTTGCTTCGGCGGAGCTTTGTGGACAGCTCGTTGCTCAGTTGCTTCGCGTCCGTCTGGCGAGTTAGTTCGTTAAGCGTTGCGTTTTCGGTTGCTGACTGCCTCTCTATTGCTCTCACTCTCTGTCTCTGTCACTCTCCTTCCCATCACTGTCGCTGTGCGTGCATATATGTTGTGTGCGTGAGAGTTGTGCTTGTGTGTGTGCGGGTAGCCCAAACAAATAAGTGAAAAATAAAAAATAAAAAAAAAAGAAGAAAGAACAAATCATAGAGCAAGAGTCCTTGTGTATGGGGGTGGCAGCGCAGCGACAACCCTATAAGCACCACCCCCTTGGAATGTGTTTGCGTGATTGTTAACTGCGCCATTGACACACACACACACACACACACACGCACACACAATAAACAACAGTAAACACAACAAAGTGACAACAGACAACAACGAAGTGCACAGCGCGCAGGATAATTGCAAGCGGATTACATAAATACGCGTGGGCGTGGGCGTGGCAGCAACAACAACAAACAGAAGTAGAAGAATAAAAACAACAGCTGTAATGTGCCATTGCCAGTTGTTGCATTCCACATTTCGCATCATTCGATCATCAGTTTCATCATCATCATCATCATTATCAGCCTTAACAACATGCGCAACGCGTCCAGAGCGACGCCAGTAGCGACGCCGCAGTCGCAGGAGTCGGAGCAGAAGCAGAAGAAGCAGCAGAAGCAGTTGCCGGAGCAAACGGATCACATAATAACCATCAGCACAGCCAGCCTATCGGAGCAACTGCAGGAGCCGCCACTCAAGCACTATACACAAGGAACAATAATTGGAACAACTGGAACTGGAGCAGCAACTGGAACTGTAACTGGAACTGGAAGTGGAGCTAGTGCAGCAGCGATTGCCATTGCCAGTGGCCCATCACATTCGACCCCGCCTGCAGGCGCATCTCTGTGCCGGCTCAGTCGGCTGGTGAGCTATCAGAATAATATTGCCGACGTGCAGCATAGGCGTGGCCGACGCCTGCATGGACTCCAGTTGCCGCTGCATCCGCTGCAGCTATTTGGTTGGCTGGTATTGTTGCTCTTTGGCTTGGCCAGCTATTGGGTGCTGATACCCGCATTTCATGCGCCCATCCAGGGTCCACTCTACGGCCTAATCTCCGGCTTATATGTGGTACACATTGCCGCCCATTTGACTGCGCTGCTCACCGATCCGGCGGACAAGGAGCTGCGTCGCGTGCATCGCAACGATCGCATTGTGCCCGAATTCGATCGCAGCAAACACGGACACGTCATCGAGAACGGACGCTGTCATCTGTGCAACATACGGACAACAACGCCGCGGACCAAACACTGCTCCGTGTGCAACAAGTGCGTCGGCAAATTTGATCATCATTGCAAGTGGCTGAATCACTGCATCGGTTCCCGCAACTATGTCGCATTTCTAATGTGCGTTGTCAGCGCTGTCGTGGCCACCTTGGTCATTGTGGCCGCCGTGATTGGCCAGATTGTGCTCTACTATGTGCAGCCGGATTGGCTGAGCTTCTACTGGTGCAACAGCCGGCTGGACACAACGCTGGAGTCCACGGATTATATCAACTTGACGCTTAGCTTGAACAATGGCAGCATGCTGCTGCTGGAGCAGGATTCGGAGCAGGATCAGCAGCAGCAGCAGCAACAGCACCTGGAGGATGAGCAGCTGCATCTGGAGAATCTGACCACATTGCCCACATTGTTGCAGAACTTTACGGCGCTGCTGGAGCAGAGCACGACCGGACCACAGTTGAATCATACGGTGACGCCCCTGGTCGCCGGGATTGGTCTGCACGAGACCATCTATTTGCTGCTGCTGGGCGTACTCGGCCTGCTGGCGGCGATCAGTGCCGGGCTGCTGCTCCATTTGTGCTTCTTTCACATCTACATCTCGTTTTTGGGCCTGACCACGTACGAGTACATCAGGAATCATCGACAGGCACAGGAGGCCAGGGCCAAACAGTTGCTGGAGCAGGGCAGCAAAAACGGCGTCCACTTCAATCCCAATCTGCCCACAGTTAATCATCCGTCCAAGCCGGCTGCCGCCGGCACAGTCCAGCTCTACTGCTGCTCCAGTGTGCCGCATCCCAATGAGAGGCAGCAGCCCCAGCAACAGCCGGACACAGCAGCTGATGCACAGCGTCTGCACTGCTGCGCCAGCTCCCGGGAATACCATCAGGCACGCCAGGCCATCTACATGTGCTCGCTGCTCCAGGAGCGCAGCAGCAGCAGCGAGCGCAGCCTGCAACTCGACTTGGATGCGGCGCCGCTGCGTACCTTTCACTGCTGCTCCAGCTATGCGGCCGGCTCGATACAGCGACGCGTCAGCGCCGCGGCCAGCGTCAAGGCGGCCCTGGAGCCGGCCACGGTGCGCCAGCAGCGGGCGCAAAGATCGGCCGGCTATCTCCAGTATACGGAGCAGTGCACCATGTGCACCTTTCAGCTGCGCAGTCCGTTGCGCGGCAGCGGCAGCGCGGCGGGCAGCAGCAGCACCCGGACGCTGGCCAGTCAAACGGCCACGCCCACATCTAGCGCCTCAGCAGCGGGCAACATATCGAAGCAGCAGCGCTGGCGCCGGAAATGGAACTGCTGCGCCAGCGTGCCGGACAGCCCGGATGTGCCCAATGATCTGCTGGCGGCACTCAGCTATCGCGAGCACGCCAAAATGAATGCCAGCGAGCTACCCGTCCAGTTCATACGCAGTCTCAACGGCGGCCTGGAACTGCCACAAGCTGGAGTCGCCGCCGGCAATCCGGAGCTGCCGCTGAAGGCTCCACGCAGCTCCCGGCTGCGACACATGCTGCGCCTGCTCGGACGGTACAGGCGGGCACGCTGTCAACGCGGCGCTGCCGGCGCAGGCAATCAGGGCGTAGCCGCGGCGGAGCAGCATGTGGCCGCCATCAAACAGAACCAGATACGTCCGCTGCAGCTGCAGCCGGGTCGCTTCTACGACAATGCGTCCAGCACAACGACAACAGCGACGCCGCCGCCGCCGCCGACCATCAGCTCGCCCAGCCGCAGCGGCAGCAGCAGCAGCGAGCTGAGCAGCGAACTGAGCAGCGACCCGTGCACCGGCAGCCAGGAGCTGATGCTGCTGCCCACCAGCGTGATCCGGGAGGACTGCGTGACCACCAGCTACACGTTGACGCTGCCGCCGGCCTTGCCGCCGCCCACGCGACGCAAAATGCCCAATGCCAGCGAACTGGCCGAGCTGGCCGAGACGCTCGGCTTCGTGACCAGCCATGGACAGTCCACATCGCCGTCGCCGTCGCCGGCACAGTCCGCCAGCCGGCAGCTGCCCGGTCTGGCCAATGTGTACAGGCGGCAACGTCGCAAGCACTTTCTGCGCACACGCTCGCCCACATTGTCGCCGATACACGAATCCGGGCTCTCGAATCCGACGTCGCCGCAGCCACTGCGCCACAGCCTGGCGGCGGTCAGTGCCAGCTCCATTGCCAGCTCCAACAATGCCAAATGCTCGCCCATTGTGGCGCGCTCCTCGGCAACGCTTGTCCAGAATCTATGCGGCCTCGCCGGCGGCAATGAACCGCTGCCCAAAACGGCCTCCAATAGTTCGCTGCAGAGCATCAGCTCCAATTCGAGCAGCACCTAAGAGCAGGAAGGATTTCCAGAGCGAGAAACAGGGAGAGAGAGAGAGAGAAGAAGAAGAACAGGCATTGTGGACAGTTCCTTGCATGGTTTCTGCCTAGTCTATAGGTTAGTTATAGTCGCCGTTTTTCGCCCAGTCCAGTTGCGAGTTGAGACGCTGAGAGCTGAGAGTTGTGCTTAGACTTGGGGCCTTATAATTAGATTCCGTAATTATTTTCATTTAAGTGAGACTTTTACAAAAAGATTATTTTCATTTGATTTTTCTTCTTTATTATGCTCTTGATCATAAACTTCTTTGAAGTTCAAAAGCTCTTGAGTGTCTAATTTACAGTTTGAAGATCACAGTTTGAAAGTCACTGAGCTAAGTTACTTAATTACTTATTTAACATTTCAAAATTTGTTGACCTTATTTTTAAAAACTTGGATTAACTTATAAAAATTCTTCTGTGGATTTCATAGCCACGCCCATTTCATGTCTAAGTGAATGCATTCAGTTTTTTTATTTACAGTTTGAGGCGCACTGACTGAGGTAAACTTATCTACTCACTTATTATTTATTATTTTTGTGAATTTCTTGCTTAATTTGTTAAGCAGCATTTTATAATTATTAAATTTAGATTCAATTTATCAAAGTTTTTCCATTACCTGACTGCAAGTTCCTTTCCTGTGAATGAAGTTCGAACTCGCTTCCTACTTGACAAATTGCTGTTGTCGCCGTCTCACCTTGCCCTGCCCTGTGATTTATACCTTTCGATTTGGCAGTCGCTCGTTATTTCAAGTGCTTTCATAGAAATCTGAATGTCTTTCGTTTTGCAAGCTGTTTCCACTAGAATTAAATGTTTTATTTCCATTCAATGCGCATACATTTTGTGTGATTTGCACATTAACCCCGGCTCCTAACAAAACCCCAACCTCTCTTTAGTTGTATCTGTTGGTTGGCTTCGCAAGCGCGTTAAATATGCAACAGCATGACATGTACGATTGCTTGGTAGTGCTTCGGGAAGGGGGGGGAGCAGAAGGCAGAAGAGGGGGTTGTGGCACCCGCTGCGCCATGCAGTTGTTTTTGGAGCTCTCCCGCCCAGCCTCGATATTGATTTTCGGCTAGATGATTACGTGCTGCGAACTGTGTGGGTTGTATCTGTATCTGTAGCTGTATTTGTATCTGTAGCTGTAGCTGGGCTTCATCTCGATTGTGACTTTGCAACATTTGCGCAAACAAAAGCCACACAAACACACACATATGTCGGATAAAGGGGGGAGTGGGAAGTGCTGCAGTTGCCAAATTGTTACGCAAATGTTTTCATTCAAATTCAATTCAAATGCACTGACAAGACTTGGCAACTCTGAAAATTGTGTGTGGGCTGCGTCGATAAGAAAAAAGGCGTAGTTGGGGAAAAGGTTCTTGCGTAACACACAGCATACACTCAGAGAAAATCTCTTGCTCTCTTATTCGAGCATAAATTATAAAGAATTTAAGGAGTTGTTTTTCCGTTTCTTGAACATTAATTGATTATAGTATGCATCGAGACACAAACTATATTTATGTTTACTTTCGGACCAGCACTTTCTCTTAGTTTGGTTCAAACCGGAATTTATAAAGTATTTTGTCTGCAATATTTCTTGAAAATTCTTCAGGGCTGCAAACACAAACTAAATTTATATTAACTTTCGGACCAGCACTTTCTCTTAGTTTGGTTCAAACCGGAATTTATAAAGTAGTTTTTCTGCAATATTTCTTGAAAATTCTTTAGCGCTGCAAATACAAACTAAATTTATATCTACTTCCGAACCAGGCTTCGTACCAGCGCTTTCTCATAGTTCGGTTTAAGCCAACTTTCTGGAACTTCTGCAAACATTTCTTATGAATATCATAAATCATATTTGCTTAACTCTTAAAGTAAACTAAGAGCTAAGTCAAAAATGTGTTTACAAATATTTGCACAGAACTAAAGCAATTCTTTGCTGGCAATACAAAAAGTTCTTTAAGATTCTTTAGTGCAACATTCGTGAATTCTTTCTGTCATTTCGCTGAGTGTAGGAAAATTTGTGCGGCAAGTGGCGAACACAAACATCAAGTGGGACGCCCCACAACTGGCACTTGCGCAACTTGACAAAGTTAATGAAAAAAGTTGAGTTTCCATTGTCCATGTAAAAACATCTAAAAATAAAAGGGGGAAGAGAAAGATGCATGCATATAGAGCGAAAATGCACATTAAACATGCGAATAAAACTGAATAATTAATGCACCTGGCGGGGAAACTGGAGTGTGTGTGTGTGTGTGTGTGTGTGTGTGTGTGTGTGGAAATGCGTCAAAAATTGTTTGATTGAGTCGGGACTGACAGGCAGACAAGTTGACTTCAACCGAAATGGATAGCTTAGATATGCTCGACAGACACTCGTGTTATTGGGCCTGACAGACAGCCAGAAAGACAGACAGACAGACGGACAGAAAGACAGATAGACAGAAAGAGAGACAGAAAGACAGACAGAGAGACAGACAGACAGACAGAGGAGAAAGACAGACCGACAGAGGAGTAAAGGCAAGGCAAAAGTTCATTTTCCTCGGAGAGCCGAACATTTGATAGCAGCTCAGTTGGCATAGTTGAATGTACTGTAGCTACAGTAAACGCTCGCAAGACGAAACGAAAGGGAATTCTAAAATTCAAAATCTCTTTAGTTATAACGAACTCTAAGAATTATAATTGATGAGAGTTTAGGTAACGCGCATAGGATGGCATAAAAAGTCAGGACAGTCTAGACAATTATTCTAGATACTTTTTCTAGCTATAGATCGCATCGGACTCTAAATTTGGTATAAATCTAAACTCTTGTATGTCGTTAAGAATCTATTCCGAGTCTGGCATTGTTAGGCACATCTCGTAGATTATTCAAGCTGGAGACATGCTAAAGCTACATATCTGGCAAAACATGCAAAGCTGTGACCAAATGTGACCCTGAAGTAAGCATAAGAAGAACGAGATGCATTTGTGGCTGTCTCTCTGGGTACAGGGTATCTCAAAGCGAGCAACGTCATTTATTGCACAGTCTAAGCCTGGGACGGGGTTTAATAGTTTTGTGCAAATGTATGTAACAGACAAAAGGCACCATTTGCAGCCACGTAAAGTAACTATGTATTCTTGATCAGCATCAATCGAGTCAAGCCATGTCCGCCTCTTCATCTGTTCGTCCGTCTATCTGTCCGCTCGACTGTCCGTTCGCATACATGAACGCGTCGATCTTAGAATCTATAGGAGCCTAGAGCTAAGAAATTTCGAACGTAGATTCAACTTCTTTACGATTATCGATAACTAGCTTCGTTTGCAAGCAATCGATAAATATTGAAATCCTGTTATTGTGATCAAATTTGCCATGAAGTTTCTAGTATTTTGTATATACAAAGTAAAGTATCTATAATGTTTTGATCATAGAAGAAGATTTAGGATAATGCCGAGTTGGACACTTCCGATTCTTTCTTGCTTACATATATTATATTTCAATAAAATAATTAAGGCGTAAATATACTTAGAACAATTGCATCAACAAATTTTCCTACGCGTTCAATCTTATTGCTCTACATAGAAATTCATGGGGCAACCAGTCTTTAGATTGGGTTTCACTGTAGTTTTGCATATGCAGTTTTGCCTCGCAGATTTGTCTATTTATGCCTTCAAAACGTCTGGTCACACTGACAATTGACAATTGTGCCACAACTGGCAAAAGTTAATTAAAGTTTCTAGCTGCGCCACATGGGGTCACACACACACACACACACGCACACACACACACACGCACACACACATGACTATATGGTTGCTATATATAGTTGGATTGTTGTTGTGCTTGCTCGAAATGTTATTTGTAACCCCCCTCGAACGCCCAGCCCAGCCCCGCCCCGCCCCGCCACGCCCCAGCTCTAATTCTGTCGCCCAACTGACTGACATGCATTTCATGTTATCGTGTCTCGTGTGAATGAACTAAAATAAACTAAAGCAAATACAAATATGCTTAGTTCTTTGACTTCGAACCCGTTTGTTAAATGCGAAACGTTTTTGTCTAACGCGTCCAAAAGTCGAGCACTTTTTCAGGGCAGCTGCTCATTTCCGGTCGAGCAAGAAGAGAGAAAAAACTGCTGCATACTTTGCGGGGCGCAGTGCACTCGACGGCGTGTGTTTGTGCATGTGTGCGTGTGTGTGTGTGTGTGTGTGTGTGTGTATGTGTATGTGTGTGTGTGTGTGTGTGTGTGTGTGTGTGTGTGTCAGTGTGAGTGTGTATCTGTGTGGTAAAATGCTTAATTTGATGGCTCTTGGCATTAACAATTTACAGCTGCACCTGCTGCCACTCACGCGCACACACACAGAGACAACAACACACACACAGAGACAACAACACACACACACACACACACACACACATACAGAGACACCAACAAACACACACACACACATTTATACTCTGATTTAATTAAATTTTAGCTGCTGTCAAGAGGTGTTAAACATTTAAGTTTAGTATCTGCGCAGAGTTCCTTTACTTTGTGATGCGCTTTGTGTCTTCAAAGCTAGTTTTTAGCTTATTTATAGCTACATTTATAGCTTGTAAACTCTTATTAGATGCAAAACCAAGTCAAATGTAGCTCAGCTTTAAATAAGTTTCAATTCAATTCAATTCATTTGAAAGATATCTTATACAATATGACAAGAATGTCATATAAAGAGTTGAAATATGTTTGTCTAAGAATAATTGTCGCCTGCGCGACACATTTGCGATAGTTACAATAGGCACAAGAACATAACGCAAATCCATTATAAATATATCTGAAAGGGTATTTAATTAACGTTTTGTTTAACATTTTCAATTGTTGGCTTTTCCATTGCCATACACTATTCCCTCCCCAGACACACACTGCCCCGCCCCATTTGCACCTGCTGCCCACTTAACTATTCTCTGACACTGGACACATGTGTGAAAATTGCACTGGACGCCAGGCACCGACATTTGACGCTGAGTCCAGCTGTCCAGTTGTGACGCGTGCAGAAAAGAGAATGAATGGAAAACCTTGGTCGAACCATTTCGCTCTATTGCGTAGCTTTGTCGGGCAATAAGTTTACCTTGGATATTACGAGCGATAGGCAACAAAATTGCTTTAGAGATTCCCAGATAGTACACATAGATCTCGTAGATTGCCGCAGCTACCCTTTACACCAAAAGGTGAAGGACTAACTCGGTTATTTACTTGGTCTTTGGGATGTGTACACATTACGACGCCATATTTTTGTGCTGAAAATTTCATAAAGATCGGACAGTAAGTTTCTGAGTTACAGCCCGAAGTGAGACCAGCTGCTCGCTGCGTACAGCGTATCTGCTAGTCGGGCACGCTCAACTGTACAGCTTGTAGTTGATTGTTGTTTTTCCGTTGTCTGCTGTGAATTGTGGCTCTTGCATGAATTTGTATTATTATTATTTTGTTTTATAAATATTTGACTTTAATTGCCTGCAGGAAATCGTATGCTCCAGCCGCTTCTTAAGGGCCACGCCCCCCGCCGCCGCCTAGCAACGCCCTCGACTTGGAGTTGATATCGAGTTGTCTTCTCGTTCAAGTTTGTTTATAAGGTGGAGCTCCCAAAGCCTGCCCCATGGCAACTTCTAGTTGCTTCTGTTGTTGTTGTTGTTGTCATGACCAATTGTTGTTGTTGTTGTTGTCGTTGTTGTTGTTGTTGTTGCAGCCGCATCAATTATAAATTCAACGTTGCGCCTTCATTTGCCACGGACACGCAACAAGCGCAGACACAATTTGCATAAATGCCTATTGGCGAGGGGGGAGGGGGCGGCAAGCGTCGGGGGCGTGTCACTAGACACAATTCACTGAACTTGTCTCGAAAAACTGTACAGTGAAACCTCTGCTGAGCGGACACTTAAGCGCCACTTTGTGACTCTCCATACAAAAATCAAAATCAAATCTAGACAACATTTATTCTCATTACTTTTCACATATTCATGCGACTTTTGTCTGTTTTGTGAGGCTTCACTGTGGCTGTTGAAGGAGCGCCGGCTATACAATTTCCATTAGGGTCTTATTGTGCTTGAATTATGATTGATTTACTTGGAAATGGGCGCCGCTGTCATCAGTCGCCATACATGCCAGACAGACAGATGGACAGAGAGCCGGAGGCAACAGCTACTGCTCCTGCTCCAGCTCCTGCTCCTGCTCCTGCTCCAGCTCCTGCTACTGCTACTGCTCCAGCTCCTGCTCCTGCTACTGCTCCTGCTTTGACTGGCCTGCTCCTGCTCCTGCTCCTGCTCCTGCTACTGCTCCTACTCCATGCTCCTGCTCCAGCTCCTGCTCCTGCTCCTGCTACTGCTTTGACTGGCCTACTCCTGCTCCTGGGCCTGCTCCAATAACTGGTTGTCATTAGCAATCGCCGTTTTGGGCGTTTCTATTAGTTTGTGGCCCACGCTTGAACTCTGCCCGGATCCCCTCCTCCTTTCTCCCGCTCCGGCTGACATTGTTTGCGGCCCGTTGTAGAAGAGAACTCACCTGTCGCCTGCCGCAGGAAGCATGCCACGACAATTTCTGCTTTGCCTGGCGTCTCGTTTTTTGCCTTCTTTTCTTTTCTTTTTTTCTGCATTTGTTCTTCATTTTTTTTTTTGGTTGGTTCAACGAACCTTTTGGCTTTGTTTCTATGCAACCCAGCCAGCCGTAGCCCTTCCTGCCCCAAGCTCAACGGCATTTAATATGGTTTTCAATTTAGTTAATGACTTTTCAGCTAGGCCTTTTATTCAAAACTGTAACTGGAGACGGGGCGGATAACGTGCTTATGGTGCGGGGCCTTTTCGGGGGGCAGTTAATGAAGTATAGGAAAATAAATAAACACCAAGTGTATGAGACTGGAAAATTGCAGCAAGAAAAGTAGCGAAAAAAAAGCGATTAAATAGCTGGAGAAGAAAAAAGAAAAACAAATATTTACATTAACTACAAATTGCAGCATAATTTAAATGAAAGTTAATTGGACAAGCATGAAAAAACTGAAAAAAAGATTACAAATAATTATTATAAAATATATTTTGATAGAATGTCCATGGAAGTGCATAAATCTGATGGAAATGCAAAATACAAATTCAATTAAATGAAAATAAAAAAGGCAACAAATTCAGTCCAAAAATATGAAATACATTTAAAGTTGAGGCTAAAAAGAATTATAAAATAAGAAAATAATTAACAAAAAAAAGCGAATGTATATTTATTATAATGCTTTATATATATTTCAATTTGTATATTTCAATTTGTATTTATTTAAGACATTAATGTGCTAGTATTTTTTGTGGTATTTATGCTGGTATTTAATGTATTAAGTCTACGCGCGAGGCAAATAAATGAAATTAGCTGAATATCGTACAAGTACACACAACGCACGCTAGATGGCGCACTCGGCACAATATATTCTATCCTGCTTCTTTGTGGCCCGTTTTCAGTGGCATTTTTAAATATTTACCAGCAAAGTGGAGCTGTTGACAATTCCATTGATGTGGCCCCACAGGGAACCGCCCGCTTTGTGGTCATCATGATCAACATGATGGTTGAGCACAGCAGGCGGAGCCACAGTTTGTCCGTTTGCTCTGTTTGCCAAAGGATTGTGGCCTCGATTAACGACTAAACTCAAACATTTGACTTGAACGCTTCACAAGAAGCGCACACTTTCCACATATTATACACTGTATATACGTACACTTTATGGCCCTCAAATTAGCTCTTCCGTTTGGCCATAAAACTTTGTTTTTTCAGGCTAAAAGAAGGCGTTAACCAAACATATCACATTTGGTGTGTCGTCTATGCTTATAGTTTTGTGTTAAATGTGATGTTGTCCTTGGTTTTTAACTGGCGAATACCTTAAGTAAATAGAATTTACTTTCAGATAGTTTAAATTAGGTGTGTTTATAAAGACCTTCTGATTCATACCAAGCGAAAGATTGTGATATAAGTTATAGTTACAATGTCTGTTGGCTGAAATGGTATTTACAATGATGGCATGTTTACAATGAGGTATTTACAATGAACTACTAACAATGAACTATTTACAAGGAAGAGGACATGTCCTAATACTATAGGGTGTAACGATGATACGCCTCGCAGGTGTGTAACCCTTGAAGGCTTCTTTCTGTAAAGTAGTCCACCAGGACTCTGAACTGAACTTTGTTAAGCGCGGATCGCGTTTGATGACAGGATGGATGAAAATGACTCCGTTTTTACTCGTTAGCTGTCCCATTGCTTCCACGGCGTTAAATATTATAGCCTGAGTTTTGGAACATTTTTCTGGATTTAGTCTTTCTTTCCCTGAGTCTTACAGTTTAAGAACTAAGTATGTGCAAAAGTTATTTATAAATCAAATTTACGTAGCGAGGGTCTGAAAACAAAACTAATAGAGCCGCTGTCCAGCTAGACGCTAAATATAGGGTATCTCACAGACAAAACTGCCTTTTACTATATATATAATACACATATGTAGTTGGAAGTTCTTTTATATATCTATTTATTAGCTTACATGTATTTCTCATATGAAAATGTGTGGCTCTCGTATTCATTCTGTGAAAACTCAACTGCATTTAAGTGCTATTTAATCCACAAATTATATATACACATACGTATCTAATTAACAAGAATAGTATAATTAGATAAGTTGCAAGCGAGCCGCAACGATTTGGCTTGTAAACATTATCAATTATGGCAAAATAATGTCTTGTGAAATATTGCGTATACGCAACGTGGTCTGCACGAGTCTGCACAAAAAGACAAATGAGTAAGTATCGATACTTGTCGCGATACTTATTTATTATTTATGCAAATACGTGGCGTAAATTAACAAAGTAAACTCTTGTTGGCCTTTTATGCGTTTCCTGTTTGCCTTTCGCCGTTTGGCATTTGGGTTTTGCGACCTCATGTGTGTTTGTGCCGGCAAAACAAATCACACAAATGTGACAGCGCACACGTACACACGCACACACACGCACACACACACACACGCGCGCACACACAAACACACACACACACAAACACACACACACACACACACACACACACACACACACACACACACACACACACACACACACACGCACACTTTCACATGGGCTGCCTTAAGCCACGCACTCGGCAATAGAATGTCGAGGATTTATGGGAACGTGTCATTTGGCCCGTTTGTGCCTTGTGCGACGCCTGAACGCACATAAGTATGCAGCATTGTACAGGCTACACACACACTTGCACACACACGCACACACAAAAACACACACACACACGCACACACAAAAGCACACCCACATGCACAAATAAACAAATTTAACAGCTGTAGTTCCCGCATTCATTTAACGTTTACTTCAACAGGCCAACCAAGTTGAGAGTCAACTTTCCGTATCGGGCCAACGATTTTGGCTCAAAGTAAAATACGCTTTCCACCAAAGCACATTAGCTTGATGCTTAACTTGGCAAAGGCAAGACACAAGCAGATCTGAAAGAAACTAAGTTTAAATGCGTTCAAATTTCATTTTCAATTCTTTCGAGATTAATTAGCTTTGATTTGTGCTTTAGCTTCTGGGATGAATTTGATTGTAATGTAGCGTATTGCTGCTTCGGTTGGCCGAAAAATTAATGTACAATTTCTAAGATTTTCCTTTGATAGAAAAGAAATGCAGCTGCCAAATGAGCATTGAGTGTACTCAGGACTTCAACACCTCCGAGCACTTAGCTCACACTTCACACAAGCTCTCCCTCTCACCCACTCTCTCTCTCTCTCCTCACTCTCTCTCTCTCTCTCTCTCTCTCTCTCTCTCTCTGTCTTCATCTCTGTCTAGGTCTGTCTGTTCCTCCTGATAGCCTGGTAGTCAATCAGTGGATTTCACGTTCAATTTGCTTGTTGGCCTCATCAGGCATCGTTGTCTGGCCCATGCGAGCACAAATATAATTAAGTGCCAGGATAGCACGGCAGCCAAACACACACACACACACATACGCACACACACACACACACACACACACCTTAGCTCTAGGCACACACACACACACATATATGAGGAACAAGGCCTGATGCTAGCCGTGGCAGTAGCTTCATTAACGCCTCGCCTTCCCTCCATCTTCCATTGGCGCTCTCCATGCAGGTCTCAAGTTTGCGCAACGCTTGACTCTTTTATACCACGCAACCCTTCAAAGTGTTTACGAAAGGGTATATTGCAACTGTGAGAGGGTATGTGACGGGCAAAGGAAAGCATTAAGAACTGCAAAAAGCAGAATTCTTCTTCAGCTTGACGAGCCGAGTCGATGCAGTCAATTCGTATGAAGCTAAAGAACTAACATTTAGTATATCGATAAATATCGATTTCTCCCATTCTATTTAGAAGATTTAAAGAGAAATATCGATTAGAATTTCATGAGAAAAATGAATTCTCGTATTCTTTCTTGAAGACTTAAAGAGAAGCATCGAAGTCTTTTATCCTACCTGTAAAGATAGGCGAATGAATGCATTATGAACCAAGAACAGGGCATCTTTCGGTCAGTCAGTCTCGAGCGTGTAACTTTGTTTGTTGCTGAGCTCGAGTCTCACTTTTTTCCTTTTTTGGAAGAACTGAAGGCTGAGCTGACAGGCCGGCAGCAAGCATCATTAGTCCTAATGAGCTGTGTGTAATAAAGTTTCAGCCGAAAGTGTGCAAACAGAGTTGGGCTGCACCAAAATAATTAATAAACCAATTTTAATTGCCGGCAGCCGGCCAGGTAGGCAAACGCAAAGGTAGGGCTGTGCTTTAACTACAGGTATGATTTCTTAATTGCCAACGATCCTGGCCAAGTCTTTGTGCGACTTCCCTCGCAGCTGGCCAGCCCCTTGCCCCGTTTCCATTCAGGGCGTCGCCAAAGTGTGCCCAACTTTTGTCCTTGAGCCTTGTGCACAATGCGGCCTTTTCTTATGGTTTATTGCGTCAGCAACTCTCGCAGGATGCGCCCAGCACAATGCCTGCTGCCAGCTGGCATTGCGCCCCGACTTTGACCTCGTTGCATAACCAAAGACAACACAACTGCGCACTTGGGCATCTGCGCACCTGACAATGCCAGCTGCCATCGACAGCCTCCAGTTAACGTCATTAACCAGTTTCTTACATCAAATCGAGCTGACTTTTATTCAACTTTGGGCAGAGTTCGGGGCATATTGTATAACTCTTATGCAAGTCAAGTGCGAAACTGAAACGGAAACTGAACTTGAAGCTCACTTAAAGAAACATTTATTTGTTAGTCTGTTGCGTTTTAGTTAATCCAGATTGTATTTCATTTCCGAGTGCCCAAGAACTAACTTGAAATCTGCTTTTGTATCAGCAGCGATAATCAAAACTTGGGCTTAACCTTAAGCTCGTATAGATGCCAGTTCCTCAAACCGTTTCAGGCCTTAAGTTACAATTACTTTAAACCAACTTTTGAGCCCAAATAGTTGACAATCTTAGAGACAATAAGTAAAATAAAAGAGGATTACTTTATGACCTCTATTTATCTTGTTTACCTTTGTAGAAGGTACTTGAAGCTTGCCATGAAGTGGATAATACACAAAAGAAGACATCTTCAAACCCATAAGGTATACATATTCTAGATCAGCATCAAAAGCCAGTTCGATCTGTCCGTCTGTTTCTATGCGAACTTATCTTTCAGCTTTCAAACTTTCCTCTTTAAACATTCTATAGGTACGTCTTTCTGTTGCAGACAGTACATATGTGGGAAGCGAACAACTATATCATATAGCTGGCAAAGGAACGATCGGTCCAAAAGTAGGTTCTCGTATGGACAACTTTTTGCTCATCAAGATATTTTGCTCCATCTAAAGAGCGTTAATATACAAATGCACATCAAACAATGGAAACTCAAAAGTCTAAAGGTAGTTAAAGTGAAAATGAATTGGAATTTCCATGGCTATCGTTGTGGCAGGACAACTTAAACCCCTTTAAGTGCGCCCTTTAATAGGTTAATCGCAATTTCCACCTGCTCGGCAAGAGCTGCACAATGAAATAATGGACATTTACTTTATATTGTTTTTGTTGTTCACTTTTTGTTTTTGCTTTTATTTTTATTTTCTTGCTTTGTGGTGGCACGCAAAGGGCTTAAGCTCGCACGCCAACGCCCTGGCCCCTAGCCACGCCCCCGGTCCGCCCCGCCCTCTCGTACACTTCAGCAAGCACTTGAAATGTCATTGCGTTTTGCAGGCTAGTAAAAGTTCTTTCATTCCACCTACGCCAGTTGCATTTTGTTATTGCGCTTTTGTGGCAAACAAACAATTTTCCAGCCTGGCCACATGGCGTATGCGTAATGTTCGCAAAAGTCCTTGCTCGCTGGCAGAAATGAGGTCATATTTCGGCGCCGACATCGCCATCTTTGTGTCGTCTGCTAGCAATAGAAGCACCAGATACCATTCCAGACAATCAAAAACAGCAGCAAATTGTGGCCAATCTTTTGGGTTAGGACCCCCGACCTCGACCCCAACCCCGAATCCAACCTAAATCCCCGAATAACCGCAAAAGCATGTTAAAGTCGGGCTGAAATGCCAACTGTGTGCGCTTGTATTTTAGCTTGAAGGGATTTAACGCCTCGTTGAATGCAATTCAGTTAATTCACATTCTCCGAGCATTGGCTATAATTTTTATTGAGTTACCTCGCTTTCCACGCTTGCCTCGCTTTCCACGAGTGCCTTTAACCTTGGGGGCGTGGCTGTGGCTTCAAGAACACCAGCAGCAGCAGTTATTTTGCTGACCCAGCCAATCCTTTGGCTGCAGCAGTCTAGATACTGCGACTTTTATGCCCTATAAACCATTTGTTAAAAGGGTATGCCATTTCATTTTTAATAATAAAACATTTGTTGTGCTATTAACAGAAATTCAAATTATGCAGATCTTAGTGTTGTAAAGTTAGCTAAATAAACGTGAATGCTTATCGATAACTAATCGATAGCTCAAAGTATCACTATCCAGTGTGAGCTCACATTTGAAGCGTATCAAAAAGTTTGTCAAGGCATTCAGCTTCAAACTGTACACTTTTCTGTATGTACAGGGTACCTTATAGTCTAGCATACTCGAAAACAATAATATGTCATAATAAAGTTGTTAAGCTATTAACAAAAAGTCATCAGGAGTTGCTTCAAATAAAGCACAAAATATGAATTTTAAGTGTTGTAAAGCTTACAGAAATAATCGATATTGCTTATCGATAACTAATCGATAGGTTGGCGTAAATACTATCGAGCTAATAAGCTTACGATCGAAGCTTATCAACTGTCAAAGCATCCAGCGTAAAACTTTACACTTTTCTGCATGTACAGGGAATCTTATAGTCGCGCGTACTCGATTAAGGAGTTGCATATGATTATGCTAATTTCACTTGCTCACCATTTGTCTACCAAGATCCAACTTACTGCCCAGTATGCTTAATGGGTATGTCTTGGTCGGGCATACTTTTACATTTACTTCTAATCGAAGTGTGTCTTGATTTACCATTCAAAGACAATCACGACTCTTACTTGTGAACCTAAAACAACAATAATATTTAATTACAGGGTATACACCAGTCGAACACACCCGCTTTTAATCAGTTTTCCATTTGGTTCACCGTTTATATTAACTCATTCTATAATTTTCCCTCTGCGCTTGTAAATCAAAGATTGTATAAGTTTCCTTTGGAAATCTCTGTAGACACTTTCGGACATTTGCAACACTGTTTTTTTCTCTGTTTTTTACAGCGACCAACACTGCATTGCTTTCGTTATTTTATGATGATTGAAAAATTGATTCAGCACTTGCCCATCCCTGGTCGCTGTTTATAGTTCTTTTTTGTTTCCCTTTGGTTTTTCAAATGTTTTTCCTTTGCATTTTTTATGGACTAACTAGCGCTGGAAGGTGAACATTAAATAAACAGCATTGGCCCGCTGCGATTAGCCGTCGAAACCATTTTTAAAATTGGAAAATGGACGCGTGCCAGGGTGAAAAGAAAGAAATGAACACAATCAGGCTGCTAACGACTGCACAATACTCTCTCGCGTTAAGTGTTAGGTGTGATGAACGTAAAATCCGTGTAAATCTATTTCTGGGCGATCTCTAAGGCAAATCTTCTTTAGCTGTCAAAATTTAAAAGATATAAATTCTCAAAGTTTGCCAAACAAATTGTTAGAGAACATAAATACTTCAAGCGTACAGAGGAACATGGCACAAAGTCAATATACTCTTGATCAACTTGTGAACAGAGTATAAAAATTACTTAAAACGCAAAGGGGAATGGGCAAGGTGTACAGGAAGAGGGAGGGGAGCTTTTAGCTAGCTGACTGGGAATAGCCTTCAAAAAAAACAGTAAATGCAACTGGGTTGGTTGGGGGGAGAGAGGGCGGGGGTAGGCTGGCGAGACAGAGAGCGAGAGAGAGAGAGAGAGAAAGGGGGCAGGTAGAGCATCCATCGCTCCATGGTTGACTGCCTGCAGTCCATTTGTTATCTATATTTTCAAGTGAAAGCCCCGATTGCCGGCAAATGTGGCAAACCTTGGCACGCTCTTTACTTTTCTATATAGATATCTACACACACACACACACATACACACACACACACACACCTATATATGTATATTTGATATTGATTCGTCTTAATTGGTGCGGAAATTATTAATTATCTTTTTGCTGTTCGCCCTCATTGAATTTCTGTGTCCGACGTCGCGTCGGAAATCGAAAGCATCATTTTCAAAACTTCTGTCTAATAAATAAAGTTGGTTTCTGTCACTTTATCTGCGGTCTTCTAATTACTCAACAGCAAGTGCCTTTTAGTTATTGCCCAGTTATTTTTTAGTTACTTTGCGGCAAAAGCAATTACACTTGTTTCTATACTCTACAGAGAATTGAGGTTATGTTGTTTCGTCAAAGTTCTTTAACAGTTCTTTGAGAGTTGTGTTGGATTAAATATAATATATTATTGATAGAAAAATGAGTTTAGATGTAAATAATAAGGTTTTTATAATAGTTAAAAGTGATGCTAAGTTTCTTAACTAACGTAAAAGTAATAAAGTCAAACATTATAAGGATGAATGATATAAGTTGTATTGGACTAAAAGTAGAAAACCGTTAAAAGCCGAAAAGTAAGGTTATGTTTGATTCTATTGTGAAGTTAATTTAGTTTCTATACATTAATAAACAGGTGTTAGGAATACAAATTTTAGGATTCGCTTGCTATAATAATGTAATAATAACAATAACAGTAATAAAGTTAATGATAATAATAACTATTTTGTGCTATTTTCCAACACTATTGTCTGGTATTCGAAGCCTCGCTAAAAGCAGCTTTCAATGTAGTCTTAATTAAAACATTTATTTTCATATAATACAGCAAATGAAGCTTACAGTTTTCATTACATTCAATCTAATTTGTTTACCAAAGCGTTCTAAATCTTTCCCATTTATCTAGGCGCCCTTCGAAACCAGCGAAAGAGCATACAATTTGGGGAAAAGCTACAAGAGAATAACTTTTACCAGCGACTGCTCCTTTTAAAACAATGTCTTACGACTTGCTGCAGCTGTACTAGTTCTTACTCTTTCCCTCTTAAACCTCCCACACCCACTCCCTCTCTCTCTCTCTCTCTCTCTCGCTCTCTCCCTTTCGTTCAGGCCATGTCTGCCATTTGGAAAAGTTTTTAATTGCAAAATGCCCATTTGTGCAGCAGAGACGAGGCCTGCAACGGCTGGCCCCTTGGGCTAAATGTTGTCGTTGCCTCTTGTGAAAGTTGCTTGTAATTTGGGCATAATTATGAGACGGCCAACATCTGTCATGGCTGCAGCCAATGCCACGCCCCGTTTTTTTGCTGTTCTTATGCAATTTACGTTACCAAATAAAACTTTTCACAACATTTAAAACTTTAATTACACGCGCACAGACATTGGCTGCCCAAATGCCTGGCATTGTCGGCAAAAATAGATAAAATAAAAAAGAAAATACTTTTTAACTCGCGACAACATCTAGCAAAACAAGAAGAAGAAGCAGTTGCTGCCTTAGCATTCGCGGGCTTAGCGAGCAGCCGACAGTGATAAAATTGCATGCCATTTCCGGTCAGTAAACTTTCAATGTAAAAAAGTTTTATTTGTGTGTGTGCATGTCGCACGGCGAATCAGATTTACAATTGAGCCAAGTTTTGCAAGTTCTCCCCGGAGTTAAGCACTCGATACACAGCAATAAACACGATCTAACTTGCATTTTTAGTGCTCTCCTTTTCCCCTCCCTCTTCATATAAAATAAGAAGTTTTGTAGCAGGCAGCTTAATTTTTGTGCTCTCTTTATCAATCAATCTTCATATGAAATAAAAAGTTTTGTAGCAGCCTGCTTCAGATCAGGGGAAGATTTAAGATGAGGCGCACGCCTGATCAGCGAGAAGCAGACCCTGGTTCGATTCCTGTAGCTCCTATCGCGGGAAAAGCTTTTCTTCAGGGGTGCCTTTATATTTATGTCTCTTTTAACTATTTTTCTTTAAAGAAAATATGTAAAAATATTTAACAAGTCTAGTTTCCCGATACGCATAGAGTATGCACATCATAATATACCCAAAATTTTGTACTGTGTAACTTGGGGGAACTCTTTTATAACTATTTTTAAGCCGTTTAAATGAACTTTGCCGTCATGCCTGGTGATGGGTATCGATGGCAAAATTGAAAATTTCGTTAAGCTGCGTAGCTTCAAAGTGCATGCAACTCGAATAACTCAATTAGCGAGTCAGTGTTGGTAGCTGCCGCTTTGTTGCTTTGTGGCTCGCAAACTGACTTTAAGCGCCTTTTTATTTTAATGCAGCTCTGCACGCGGTTCGCTCGAAAGCGAATTCATCGCGTGGAAAGTGAAAATGCATGCCGCGCTGTTCAGGGCACTGTTATACACGCACCAAAACATACATACATACATAAAATGCACACATACTTACATATGTACTCGTAATTGGAGCAAACTTAAATTAATTCGTCAAAAGCCCCTCAGTTGTGGCTCATGTAAATTTATTTGGCTTTGCGCTTTGTATAACTACTGCCGCACGGCCGCACCCAGCTCTTTTTTTTTTTGCTAATGTGGCGCTAATTAGCTTTTACAGCAGGTGGGTTTGGTTGAAAGAAAAAAAAACTCCCAGCGCTTGGCAACTTGTCCATAATTGGACGAAATGGCAACACGTAGGTTTTTGCAAATTGTTGCCGCAAAAGTCAAGCGAACAGTCTAATTCGCCGCAAATGACAACGAATGCGATTGGTAGATTAGCTTGTTACTCAAAGGATCGCTATCGATCGAATTATCGATGCTTTATACTCGACGCAAATGAGAACGAGTACAATTGATATTGCTTATCGATGCCTAAGCAAGCAATTTAATTTTAAATTTAAATATTTAAAAAATGTTTCTGATAAAGTGTTATTTAGAAAATTCTTTGTCAGGCAGTTAATTTTATCGAGTGATCACTGTAAAGAAAATTATTGTATTTCAATTGAAACAAGCACAGCTTGATTTCCCCAATTAGTTTATCTAATCCTAAGGCCGACCCAACCCGAATCCCATTGACTTGAATTTCCAATTACAAGTAACATACATTAAAATAATGTTTTTCCCATTGCATTCTAATTGCAGCAGCCGGAAATGGTGAACGAGAATCGGGAGCCCAGCAACCAGTTGTCCGGCTATGAATTTTATCGTCGCGTGCTGGGCGCGCCGCGTTACGTTGTGGCCCCGATGGTGGACCAAAGCGAGCTGGCCTGGCGCATGCTGTGCAGGCGATATGGCGCCCAGCTCTGCTACTCGCCCATGTACCATGCGAATCTATTTGCCACCGATCTGAAGTATCGCAAGGATGCGCTGCAAACGTGTCCGGAGGATCGACCCTTAATCATACAGTTTTGTGGCAACGATCCGCAACAGATTCTGGAGGCAGCGCTTGCGGCGCAGGATCATTGCGATGCCGTTGACATCAACCTGGGCTGTCCGCAGGCGATTGCCAAGCGTGGGCATTACGGCTCCTTCCTGCAGGACGAGTGGGAGCTGCTGACGCAAATTGGTCCGTAACCATTAAAAAATCAACTTATCCAACTACTTATAATTATATTTTTAGTGCGAACGCTGCACGAGAAGCTCTCCGTGCCGGTCACGTGTAAGATTCGCATATTCGAGGATCGGGAGAAGACCATTAACTATGCCAAAATGCTGGAGGCCGCCGGCTGCCAGCTGCTCACCGTCCACGGACGGACACGCGAGCAAAAGGGACCGCTAACCGGCATTGCCGATTGGAGCTACATCAAGGATGTGCGGCAGCACATCAAGATACCCATGTTCGCCAATGGCAATATATTGGGACTGGAGGATGTGCATCGCTGCCTGGAGGCCACGGGCGTTGATGGCGTTATGACCGCCGAGGGTAATCTACATAATCCGGCCATCTTTCAGGGCATCTCGCCGCCCGTCTGGCAAATGGCCAATGAGTACTTGGAATTCGTTGATCTTTATCCCTGTCCCACCTCCTATATACGCGGCCATCTCTTCAAGCTGTTCCATCATATGTAAGTACAAAATCTTGCACAGCTGAACAAGGATCTGCATCCTAACTGTAATCTCCCTTGCAGCATGAATATACGCTCGAATGCGCAGCTGCGGGAACAGCTCGCGACGGCCAATCAGCTGACCCAATTCCACAGCGTTGTGACCAAGGTGCAGGAGAAATACGCGCCATATCACACGGGAGCCGCAGCCTACGAGCCGGAAGAGATGGAGCTGAATGTCAGCGCCGGAGCTGCGGAGGAGGTAAGCGATAAGCATTAGAAATTCTGTCAAAAATTTCTCTAATCTTGCATCTCTTCAGCTGCCCATGCTGGAGCCGTGGCTGTGCCAGCCATATATACGTGCGTCGCCGGAATCGCATCGCCAGAAGATCGCCGAGAAGCAGCGCGAGGCAATCGATCCGAATCGCGCCAAGCGCCAGTACTTTGACAATGCCGGCAACGAGATATCCCGGAAGCGCATGAAGAAGCTGCGCCGTCGCCAGCGGAGGCCGAACAAGACGGAGGCACAGCTACAGTTGCGGCACGAACGACATCTGGAGTATTGTGAGCAGTGCGCCAATCCTCTGGGCTCCAAATGCGAGTTCCGGCTGTGTCGCATCTGCTGCCGGGACAAGTGCTATGCCGAGGACTGCGACTGTCCCGGGCATGGCATACTGATCAAGTCGCGCCGGGCCAAGGCCAAGCAGTTCGAGGCCCATTCCAGGCAAGAGAACAACAACGATCCTCTTACCCATGCTCCAATCGCAAATCAAGCAAATTTAACTGTCGAAGCGCCCACAATACCTGAAAAGGAAAATGTTTCTTGATAGCGGGATCGGGATCTTAGCGAATTTGTACCGTCTAATGTAGGAAATTGCTTGCATTCTTGTTCCTATTCCTTTCTGTGCAAATAATAAAACATTTTTCCATACTGGACAAATTAATTCTAGATAATTATTATGAAATTCACATGTATTCGCATAAACATAATAAATTTCAACAATTATCATACCATTTTAGCCCATGTCGCTTGCTACAGGGTACTACAAGTATTTCGATTAAATATCGAACTGAGGCTCTGTTAAGTAATTGCACTGTTAACATACGATAGCATTTGACATCGGTTCAGTTGCACAAGGTTCAGTTCATGAGCCCGAACTGGTTCCATTCGCAAATTGATGTTAAGTTGACGCACATTTGCTTGCAATATTTCGAGAGAAAATAACAAACATATTTATTGAAAATAAACATTATTTAGCGGAAAAACACTCGAACTAAAGCCAGCTGCTGAATGTGATTGACGCACTAGCATAAAACGTTAGAAAAAACTAGTTTTTACGTGGCGTCTCGAGTATTGTTCACTACTGCGAAATTAAGTAAATAGGTCGCAAAATAATTAAAATGGATGAAAACAAGGGTTTCAAGTGCGAAGAGCCGGGCTGTGGCAAGGCCTTCTGGTATAAAGCAGCTCTCAAGCGTCACCTGAACACGCACAAGGAGAACGATCCGGATGCTCCGACTGTCACCTGGGGCTGTAGCGAATGCACCAAGATGTTCTCCACCATCGAATCCTTGCGGCGGCACTACAGGTAAGTGGAAAGTCTTCTCTGAAGGATCACATGCTAACGAACATCTTTTTGCAGAACTGCCCACGGGTCGGTGTATGTATATCCGTGCGAGTTTGAAGGCTGCACCCAAATGTTTCAGCGCAAGGATAATCTCACGCGGCATGCTGCCTCGCATGCGGACAACAAGCATTGTTGCGACATCTGTGGCAAGTCCTTTGCCAGAAAGGACGCCATGACGCGGCATAAAGCGTGAGTTGATATGATCTATGAGAGACTTGGTATATCCCATTAACAAATATCCCACAGCATTCACACCCGACAGCCCCAAGCAGCGGATAGTCGATCCACATCTAGTTCAAATCCCGCCTCCATTCAAGTACATCGACGATCTGTGGGCGCCAAAGTCTGAAGGGTATTTTAGGCCAAAGGTTGAGTGGGTAGAATGGCATCAGGATTCATATTAATCCAGAACTTACGCCCACAGCGAACGTTTTGACTGTGAAAATCATGTACAGCTCATACTCTAGGTTGGCAACACACCCGGAGAATAACCGCACAAGTTAAAATATGAGGAATTACCTATATATATATACATAACAAAGTTGAATATGAGGTTGGGAGCATATGCAAACAATTAACCATCAGATAGGATCGGGTCAATATATTCATATAAAATGTATTAAGGATTGAAGAAAACCAAACGTGTTCTAATATTAAGTTCAAGCATGAATTCATATTTAATAATATTCAATTAAATTATATGCAAATAATTTGTCCAGACTGACGGACGGACGGGTTGACAAATTCGTTATTTTTTTCATCCCAATCAATTATTAGTTGAATGGTATTTATTTTAACATAAATAAATATATTAAATATAAAAAATATTTATACCTTTACCGTTTTATCGTACAATTAATTGAACTAAAAGAACGGAACTAAGTTCCTGATTATCGTTCATTTAGTTCAGATTAATGATCGTGTGAACAAATGCACTTGTCGCTGTAAACATTTCGGATGCACAAATAACACGCTTACAAAAATTAATTACATTTCTTAAAACTCATTCAGCAAAATACAAAAGAGATACACTAATTTAAAGTGCTTTTCATTTTAATTGATTTTCCTTATTTGACTTGAGCGGCAATAAAGCTCAGCTGTTGCTGCGGCAATCGTTCAATCGATAACTTTTGGGGAGCAACTCTGGCTCAACGCACGTTTTGCGGCTTTCAATTAGAAACAAAATGGAACAAACAAAAAGATTCTATGATTTTTGCATACCATTCAACAAAGATGACAAAATAATGCGGCCTATATTAAACGAATTGGTTGAGCTGGGCTACAAGACGATAGCAATTGACCAGACCTTCGATCACAGCAAAAAGGAGGCCGGCAAACGTGGCTCGGAAGTGTTTCCGGAGCCGCACGGCATCGAACATTTGCGCAAGGAGTTTGCGGATAAGCTAAGGATATTGCAGCGCATAACTATACTGTACGTAGACGCAAATGTGGCACATGCAATGGTAATGCAGTAAACGCGATTGACAACTGGCCGCAAAACTAACTGAAATAATTGCATCTCTGACTTAGAGCGTTTCCCTGAATCTGCGCAAGTTCAATCTAATCGCCGGACAGCCCAAAACGGACGCAGCCTTAACGGTAAGTGCTGGTGGACCTAACCAGAATCTTCACTAACACACATTCCTTACAGCACTGCTGCACGTCGTTCAATGGCGATATCATCACATTTGATCCGGCTGCTGGCTCCCGTTTGCTGGTCCAGCGCAAACCCTACCTCATTGCGGTGCGACGCGGCATGTACTTTGAGCTGAAATATGCGCCGGCGATTGCAGACTCCAACAACCGCAAAGACATGATCAAGGTGGCCCAAAACTATTGCACCAAAGGCAAGTCGAGGAACATCATCTTTAGCAGCGGTGCCGTTCATGAATTCCAGCTGCGCGGTCCGTACGATGTGGCAAACCTGTAAGATCTGGCAGGATTTATCTATATATTACGTATTTGTTTTTCTATTATGCATTCTTTTTGCAGTGCATTTATATTTGGACTTTCGGAGGATCAGGGCAAAAATGCCATCGATCGTTCCTGCCGTCAGCTGTTTCTGCGTGCCGAATCCCGACGTCTGGGTAAAACAATTATGTTTGTCAAAGGCGAGGGGCCAATCGTATTTTCAGACAGTTCTGATGACAACCAAAGCGACGAAGAGAAAGATGACGAAATGGATACTTTAGTTGCGGACGCAGCGGCCGAAGAGGACGAAAGAGAAAATAGTCAAGCCAATAAAAGACTGAAAGTAGCGTAGCATTCAATTTAATTAGAAAACTTTTTGTGTTAACAATATGTCAGCTACTATAGTTGCACGCGGGATAGTTCTACTTCATAAACATGAAGAAAACGTTTTAAATTAAGAACATTTTCCATAAATATTTCAAATTTTTCGATTCAGTCGCGCCTGGTAACACTTAGTGCAGGGCGCACATTTTAAACGTCAGCCCTCGTATCGATTATATGCTATCGAAACTAAAGATGAGCTACATTGTTTTTAGATTCAAGGCTTTTAGTGACTCTCACATGTTATCTAAAGCGTGATGCCAAATAAAAAACAATTTATTGTTGCAACTTTTTGCATTCACATAACAATGTTCTATATGTAGCACGTATTTATTTATTTAGTATTAAAAATAAGAATTCGTTACTTTTAAAATACTCATGGTGAGTAACTGGTTAGCACATATCGATCATCCCTAATCGCTGCTAAACAAAATGGAGGTCTTTGATGTGGTGCGTACATGTCTGACAAAGTGCTGCTAAAAATTTGCGTAAAACGGTAAAAATAAATTGATTAATTAATTAAATGTAACAACAAATTGCAAATAAAGTTGCCGGCAACAATTTGCGCTAAAAACC
Organism: Drosophila kanekoi; assembly: GCA_037075305.1. NCBI lineage: Eukaryota > Metazoa > Arthropoda > Insecta > Diptera > Drosophilidae > Drosophila > Drosophila kanekoi. Next base: position 727,050 of record JBAMCE010000329.1, on the reverse strand, counting down.
AAACGAGTATTGAGCGTATTTCAAATGTTATATGATTTTCCAAACTACGAAACGAAAACCAGACAGTCGAACGAAGAAAAAATGTGAAAGAAGTAGAGAGCGAGAGTACAAGACGACGGCGACAACGACAACCAAACGACGAGAAAAACGGCAAAAGAAATATGTATTTCGCGAGACGACGACCGCAGCGGCAGCAGCAGCAGCCGCAGTCAACGTTCAATTGTTTTTTCCGAATTATGGCCAAGTGCATGTGTATAAATGTAATGTGTGTGTGTTTGTGTGCGTGTGAGTGTTAATTAATTGGCATAGTTAGACAAAAATGAAAAATTATAAATCACAGTATACGAATGTATATGTAAATAGAAGCGTGAATTAAAATGCGTTCGCAATGAAGTCGCTTCCTCAACGCATTTTACACTTTTTCGTTACCTTTTGTATAATTAAAAATGGACCTCGCTGTCTGTCGCTGTGTGAGTTTTGTGCAGTTGTCTGTATATCTGTGCATGTGTGTGTTGGTGATGCTCGATTTTCGCTTGATGATGATGTTTGATTATAATAATGATTATTGCCTCCCTGACTTTTTGTCTTTCTGTGCATGTGTGAGTGTGTGTGTGCTTCGAATACGTTTTCGTTTGCGTTACTTCGGCAGCTAAATAATTTGTGAGGGAGGCGGTGACTGTGTTGCTTAAGTTTATTTCAATATTTTGAATATTTCTAAACCTTTGCTTTTTACTTTTGGTAAACAAAAAAATGGCATTTTACCATTGCCATTTGTATTGTATATTGTTGCCGCTGCACCTCTGCCGCGGGGCAGAGCAACAGCAGCAAGCGGCGCCTTGTCAATGATTTTCGCCCATTTTCAGTTATTCGGTGGGGTCTTAGCTTGTGCGTGTGTGTAAGTGTGACTGCAATAAAATGTCTTACATTTGCTTGTGTATATATTGTAATTATTCGCCGTGGCGAGTTCGCCATTTATATTTTCATTTCTTTGTGCCCACTGCTTCTTGCTACATTTGTTTTTGTATCTTATTTTTTGTATTTGGTGAGTGGCGTGTGTCCCGCGTTGATTTTGCAATGTTCGAAAGAAGGAGAAAAAAACAGTTTTTCGCAGCCAGCATATATTTAGTGTGTATGTATTAGTCTCTCGCTGCAGCAGCGTTGCCACACAATCGCATGCAGATGCACACACCTGTGCAAATGTGCTGCTCGTCGTTTTCGTGTCGCATGTAGTTCGGCTGCTGCGCGCCCCCGCTGCTTTCATTTGCGTGTTTTTTTTTTTGGGCTCTATTCATATTTCGTGCGTTGTGTGAGTGCGTACCTCGTGTGTGTATTTTCTGTGATTTACGCGTTCGCACAATCCCAGCGCAAACAGACAACATCTGCATGCAACGGTATCCATTTAGCGCATGTGTGTGTGTATATATGTGTGTGTGTGTGCCACGGCAATGACAGCGCAGAATTGGTGTTGTTGTTGCATCGGACCTTAACATAGCGCTTGCATTGTCTTTTCTTCATTTGATTTGTCTCATCTCTGTCGCTGCCTGTCATATGTCTACCTCCTTTGCACACGCACGCTCACACATACATAGGCGACCAGCAGCAGCCACACGTTTTTCTAGCCGGGGCACTCGCTGTTTATGTCCGCGCTCTCTCGCACTACGCGCAATTGATGAGAGCGTAAATTTTCATGCGCTCGTCGTCGCTGCCGCTGCTCTCGGCGCCATCAGCGACTACCAGTGTTGCCAGTTCCGCTAATTTAACATCAAATCTGGCTTAAAAGTGCAATGAGAGACAAATATGAAAATAGCGGGAAACGGCGATTCCGCTGATATAGTTAAGCGTGTTTTTATTTTATCCGCTATATTTAATAGCAGACAAACTTCTACTATAACCTGATTTTGACTTCTCTTAAAAATTGTCAATATCCAAATAATTTTCGGTTTATTTTATTTTATAATTATTGTTATTATAAAATTGCTCTTATAGTAATATTTTGGTAGAAAAAATGGAAAAATCTAATGTACATTTTCTTTTGCTGACTTTAATAATTAAAAGTTGGCCTTTTTGAACGAATTTTCCCCTAAAACTAGCTTTGTTTTGTTTTTATATTCTGAAAAGTTGGCAACACTGATGACGGCAGCCGTCGCAGTCTCGTCGTCTGCGGCGGCTGTAACAATTTTTTTTCATGACTTCTTTTTGGCTGCTTCTGCAGTTGCCCCTTCGCTGCCACGGCTGCTTTTCCTTTTCCAATTACACAAACGTTTTCACGTCTGCTTCATACGTACGTATGTTTTTTTTTTTTTTTTCAACAATATCTATTGATTTCTTTGTTTGGCTCTGGCAACGGTGACAGACCGCCGGCCCCAATAGCCGAGTGCTGCGCGTATATCATGTTTAATTGTAATTATCGCGCGAGAGTGTGTGTGTGTGTGAGCTATTTGCTCAAGTCGCAGCAGCGGGAAGAAGAAGCAGCAATGGGCAGCTTCAGTCGTTGCGCTTTTGTAGTTTTCGCTCCGTTTCTGTTACTACTTCTGCTTTTGCCGTTTTGTTGTTGTTATTTTCTTCTTTTTCTGCCTCATAGGCGTTTCGTTTTGTTGTAGTTGTTGGTGCAATTGTGCTACAATTATTATTTCGCATGTGTTGCTTCGTGTATCTACACTCGAATTAGCATTGTTGTTCTTGTTGTTGCCATTCGCATTCGCCATCCGTCATCCGTCATTGTTCGTCATCATTCACATTTCAAAGTTGTCGATGTCGCGCTGTTGCCGTCGTAAAAGGCAAATGGCGCTGCATACATAACTATCGATAGGTTTGTCGCTCTGTCAATCGGGCAAAATAAAAAATACATATATAACGCAAAGTCAGAAACGAATGCATAATCAGAAAAAAAAATTCATTTTGTACTACAAGCAATAAACACGCAAAAAGTCCAACGGATTAGCAGCCCCAAAGCAAAGAGAGGTGAGTGGAAGAGTAAATATATATATATATATATGTATCTGTATATGTAAGTAGTCGATACCTTAGCATGAGTTCTTTTTATTATAGTTAATTAAGTTGGGCACGGTAATGAAATTTCAAATGCGAATGCTATGCACAGACGAAACGTGAAATTTCGAGAAATTTACAACAATGGCAAGGCAGAAAATGCTTTTTAGAAATAATTATGTATCTTTAACCAAAAGCAGATACACACAAGCACACGCATACACACGTACAAACACAAAGCAGCGCGCTGCCAGCAGTCAGTCACTCAGCCAGCAAATAAAAATGAACGAGCGCACACATACACACACACACACGCGCGCAAATGAATTGAGCGAAAAACGAACTCGCACATACACACAAACCCGAAATAATTTCAATCAACTCTTTGCTTGGACGGCCGACAAAAAGAAATATAGTAAAAAAATAAAATGAAATAAACGTCACACGCGCCCCCAAACAACGTGTCGTCCGCCCGCAACTACAACAACAACATTAACAGCAGCATACGACGCTTGCATCTGAGAGAGTGAGAGGGAGACATAAAAGAGAGAGAGAGAGAGCGAGCGTAAAAGAAGAGAGCGGGCAGGGGCCGGCCAGGCATTTGAGTTTTGGGTATTTTTTGTTTTTGTCAGGGTGTTGGTGGAGCTGCGGCGAAAAATTAAAGTAATAAAACTACAACGCGCTTTACGTGACGTGCAAATGAGAACGACGAAGATGATGACGGCGAGTCACTTGGACTGTGGCGACAACGGCAAAACTGAAGCAAACAATTCATCGAAGCACGGCAAGAAGAGCGCAGCGACACACACACATACAATGACACTCGACACTTATGCATGACCGGTCGTCGTTCGCGAGAGCCAAGCGGCAAATGGAGAGCGCGAATGGATGGATGAAAATCAGCAGCAGCAGTAGGCAGGCAGGCAAGCGGCGATCCAAAGCCAAAGCATATCATCCATCCAAAACCGAATCAAAACCGACCAAACAACAAGCAAAAACATATGAACGACGACGACCCCAACGCACCAACACACATACACACACACACACACTCATTCGCAGGCAAATACACACGCAGCCCATGCCCATGACAGAGCACAGATGCGAAAACACAGACACACACACATAAGCGCGCGTACTTAAACGATATGCGAATGCGAATAAAATAGCAACACCAACAACAACAAGAGCAAACAACATACCAACGGCAACGTCAGCCGCCGCAGCAGGGCAACTATGCGGCGAATTTGCACGAATCATGCGAATCTCCAATGCACACACACACACCCTTACATATATTCATACACCCATACACATGCATATTTAATACGTGTTTTGTACTTGTCGCCGTCTTCGTCATCATCGCTGTCGCTGGCCATTCTCGCCATCATGGCTGCTGCTACACACGCTTTTGTTGTATCTACGCGAGGCGTTCGTATATTTCACAGTCGGTCGCAGGCCTTTTGCCAGATTTCGCTTTTCAACCCCCCCTCCCGTCTGTATCATCACAGCACCACCCAACTTATCAAACTAACAAGCGTCCACAAAAAACAACAACAGCAACAATTTCTTCTGCCAACTCCAAAAGTAATCGTCTCGTCTATTGTGCCCTGCTTTTCGTTCAGTTCATTCGCATTTTTGTTTTGACTGCTCTTGTCAACTGGCCGTCTCTTTTCAACGCTCTTTCTATACGAAAGACGCCGCTGTCTGACGTTCAGTCGCCGCTGCCGCTGCCGTCGTCGTCGCCTCCAACATTGCCGGCCATCTGTCTAATATGACGCTGGCGCCTCAGTTGGCGTCGCTGCTTGGCTCGCTCAGTCTCTGCCGCCAAAGGCCGGCACACGTTGTTGCTGTTGCTCCAAACCCACCGCACACCCCGCACGTTGTTCGGTCTGTGCTATCGGCTGTGTGGCAGCACGTGATATACTCGCTTTGCTTTTGTAATTTCGCTTTTGACTGGCTCTTTAGCGCACGCTACGCTTTTGCCAGACGTTTATGTTGTTGTTTTATTTTTCACTTGTTGGGCTGTTTTTTCTTTTCCTTCTTTGTTTTCTTCTTTTTACTCGCCGCCGTTTCTGCTCGCTCTCTCTCTCCCTCTCTTTCGCAGCCGGCGCTGAGCTCACGCTCTCGTTCGTTGGCTCTCGCTCTCGTTCGGGCTCTCTCGGTTCATGCCGCTCTCGCACAGCAGCGGCTTGCTGTGTGTTTGCAAGTTTGTTTCAGCTCGGATGTATTTGTTGTTGTTATTGCATACACAATGGCACTATCCGGTTTAGGTCCAGGTGCAAATTTTATACAACAGTTTAACTCGATAATCGGGTCAGGCTATGGCCATTTGTTCTACACTTTTTTTTTGTATTTCGGCAATTCTAGCGGGAAACATGGCGTCAATTTTTCGGTTTTTCTTGTTCTATTGTCGGTTTTTACTTGCCTTTCAAGTAATTGCAACGTCAGCATTGAGCAGCGTTGCCACCCAATTGTTGGGGGCCCAGGAACGTCATAAATGCACCGTTACACATTCAAAGCTGCGACGTGTTGTAATTTATGTTGCTGTATTTGCTGCTCTTTGACTCAACCGAAATAGAAAAAAAAAACTGTGTGTGGCTGTTACTTTACCTATTTTATTACCATTTCTTATGTGTATGCGTGTGTGTGTGTGTGTGTGTTTGTGTGTGCAGCACCCATCATCTGCCTCTTTGGCTGACTTGGCTGCTGTTGCTTTTCTTACAAAAACCAACTGTACTTTTTAGTTACTGTTAGTGCCCGGCGCACCCGGCGTACACACCAAAAGCCACTTGACTACTTGACTTGATTGCCATTAGAGAGCAATATGTACATACATACATGTACATACGTAGAGGCGCGCTTCTTTCCATTCTGCTGGAGTGACACAACACTCCATTCCACACATTCCATTCTCATACCATTATTATTTATTGTGGGTCAAATGTTGGTTACATTTCAAAACACGAATGCCGCAAGCCCAATGCTAAAGCAAAGCTCAACTCTCCAGAAGACGCGCGCGCGGAGTAAATTTAAAAAAATTGCTTCTTATTTTTTTTGACAAGGTGAATGAACTTTTGTTGCTTGTGCTCTCACATTGTTGTTGCGGCTGTTGCAAAATGTTTAATCATATTCCGCTTTATACTGTTAGTAGTTACTGTGTTGGGCGTTTGTTGTTGTTTGAAGTTTCTTCAATTGCTGCTTATGCTTTGAGCTTCTCTTTCTAACAGTGATCGGCTGTTTGTGTGTCAATTTGCATGAAATTGGCAGCGCTGCGCTTTATTTATCGATAACAAAACAAAAGCACAAACACAATTGATAATCGATGCTTGAGGGGCCCAATTTGAGCACTTGGAAAACTGTTGGGCAACACTCGACGAAAATGAACTGCCCCATAAAATTGTTGTTGCCTCGCAATAAAATAAAGCAGAGAGACGAACCTAATGCTGCTGACTGCCTGCCTGCCTTGCCTGCCTGCAAAGGCCAACAACAACAACAACAAGCGCGTCGCGTCGCGGCGCGGCTGCGTCGGGTCAGCAGCGACGTTTGTCGTCACCAAGTTGGACACACAGAAATTTGCTTGTCTATTATCACCTTTAATCGATTTTTCGCTTATTTAAAACAAAAGTACAGTTGTGCGCGCATAGCCAATTCACACACACACACATAATTTCACATTTTTTCAGATGCTTTGTTTTTGCTTTACATATTACTATTGCTTTTAGTGTATTGTTTTTGCAATTACTTGACGGCAAAGTTGGCGACGCCAAAAACGTAGCAAAAGCTGCAGAAGAGGAGAAAAAAAACGTAAACTCAATGACATGTACACACAAGCATACATACATATAAACATAGCTATCTGCTAGATACAAACTTTGCACACAAACAGACACACAAATACCTAGACTAATAATAATGGAAAAAAAGCTGAAACTAAATAAATAAATAGCTGAAATTGCAAAAGCAAAATGTAATTGATTACAAACAACAACAACAACAAACAACGACGACTGACTAAATGATTGCCCAATGAGCGCGAGCGCGAACAACTCGCAGCGAAGAAGCCAAGAGGAGGAGTACGGGTGCTTAAGGGAGGGGGCTGTGCGAGGAGGAGCAGGCATTTTGTAGTGGGAGAGTAAGCGGGAGGCAAAGCCTAAGCGAGCTTAGCGCTCATGTCATGCACTCCACATAAGTTTTTGATGCATGTGTTTATGTGTGTGTGTGTATTTGTATGGGGGCTTTATTATATATGTTCGTATGTGTTTGTGCATGTGTGCGTGTGTGTTTGTGAGCTAGTGTTGCCACTGTGGTTGGCTGACTGCCTGCCTGCCCGACTGTCTGGCAAGCAAAATATGTGCGCACGTATTTATAACAGTACACAGAGCGCAATTCGGTACCTCTAGGAGTGTGAGTGTGTGTGTGTGTGTGTTACTTGCTAACTGTATATTTCGTACAGTGGTCGCAAGCAAGTTAGAATGTTTATTTTAGCATTTAAATTTTACTACAAAATAAATAAAATATCAATGCATTAATAAAAAATTAATAGTCGACTACTGGCTGATACATGCTTTATTTGCTATTTAATTAATTATAATGTATTAAATCTTTTAAAGTTCTGATTGTGCCGAAACAATTTTCATAATTTTACCCTTGCATTTACGAAAATTTTAAACTTCATCCTAAACTATTGTTTAGGTTTTTAATGCATTGCGCACACTGTTCTTTATTTTTGTATGTTCTAATTAACGAGCGTCCACTGTAGCTTAGTATGCGAGCTACTTGCTGCATATCTCGTATGTATGTACAATTCCGCTGACTGTAGTTTTGTCTCGCAGTATCTCTCCACTTGGCATACACTTTCCATTTACAAACACACACACACTTACTCATACACACACAATTGTACGGATACCCCGCACCTTTTGGCTGCTGTTTGCAACATTTGCATATCTTTTGGGCATTGCTGCCTAACCACCACCGCCCACCCCTCAAAAATGCTGCGCAACGGGCAACACCCGCATCACCTTTTTTCTTTTTTTTTTTTGTCTTTCGTACTTTTGCTGCTGCTGCTACTTTAGATTTTTGGGGCTAAACCTTTGCAGACAATGCGAAAAATCGATAGAGTTGCCATTGTTTTTTCTCACTGCAAAGATGTCGCCACCACCCACCACCACCCCCGGCAGCAGCATCAGCAGCAGCAGCAACAAAAAACAATCTCGTAAGAAATGCCTGCCCAGCCTCCCATTGAAGGGGGTTAAAGCGTAGCCTACCATGGCAATACCAACGGCCAGTCTTAAACCACGCCTCATTAATTGCTAACACTTTTTCCTTCTTTTCGTTTTTTTTGTCCCCTTTTCCAACACTTCGTCTCAATGTTGTTGCTTCTTTTGTTACATTTTTCTTCTTGTGGGGGGATGGTATTTTGGTACAGCCTAGCTGAAAAGTTTTCAGATTCTATACAATTCTATAAGCATGCATCTTAAAGCTTAGTGTAGAAAAACACTCAAATGTTTAGGGGGTCAAACTGTACGTTGTATGTGCAAATGATGAAATTCATAAGCGTATAGCTTTTCCCCTTAAACGTTGATGTGACGACAACCACCTAGATAATTCCTAAGCAACCAATTTCTAGCAATGTACATATGTATATACAGTGAGCGCTCAATAAGCTAAAAGCTGCCTTATGCCTAGATCTATATTAACATGTTTCTCATTTACAATTGTAAGAAACAAAACAATTGGAACTTTGAATTCAAGGCGTCTCTAATGCATTGAAACAAGCGAGTTTTACATTCCAGAAAATGCTGTCAAATCTTCTCGGAATAAGCAACTTTTAGAAGTAAAAAATTTCGTCTATTTCAAGACATTAGATCCCTCATCTAAGCTTCAATTTTGTTTAGAAGGGTTTTCAAATCTTATTAAGGCAAATTAACATCTTATCAAATTAAACGAAACTAGATTTTACTTCTGGAGAATTGACTGTAGAAAAATGCAGAGTTTATCATTAACGAGCAATCACTGTACCCGTAATAATGCACATGTATTTACTTGAGTATAGTTTAAGTATATAGTATTAAACTAAGCTCACATAAAGCAATTTAGTAATTTGCATTTCTCTTTTTTTCCTCTTCTTTCAGATTCTACGTATAAATAAAAAAAACTAATACGCTCAATACGTTTACCGTTAATTTACCGTTTTACGCAAAAGTTTAGGGGTTTTTTTTTGTTTGTTTATAGAACTTTTTCTTATTTAACCGAAATGTTTATCTTAAAAATTGTTCCAGCTGTGAGCAAATGTTTCACTGCGAATATGTCAAAGGTCGGCCATGAAGTGTGCGCAACAACAAAAAGGACAAACACAAATGTGTATACACTATAAAAATAATAAACTTATTATATATATTTATATATATATATAACGGAAGACGTTCCCAAATACTGCATACATGAGCTGTAATTAAGTTTAGTAGTTAGCAACAAACTCCAAACAAGAAAAGGATCAACAACAAACAAAACAAATTCAAAGGAAAGCCGACGATAAGATACGCGTTGATTTGAAGACAACTTTGGGGCTTTTCTCACAGTGTTGAAGAACGTTCCAGCACTGCGTTGTGTGTGGTTAAATGAGTCAACGTCGCGGCAGGACGCATCCTGCCAGACCGTAACACCCAACCAATCCCCCCGCCACAACCACCACCACCGAACCCCACAGTATATATCCCAATTTGACAACGGCCACGCGCAGAGAGCAGCATCAAAATTAAGCCAATCGACGACCAAACCTTCAAAATAAAAACGCAGCGTCGCGTCCTTCGACGCGTAACGGGAATTTTCTGTGTGCGCTGCGTTTCAAAAATCTGATGGATGGAAATGCACAAAATATGTTTCACGGCAATCATCAAGGGTGAGTTTTAATCGCTTTTCACCGCCCCCCTTTCTATGTGGGTGGGCGTGGGTGTTCGGGTTGCGAGAAAATAATATATGTTTCTTGCCTGTTTTTTAGCAAGAAATTCTGTTGAATATCTAAACCAAAGATGTGTAGATTTTAAATGTTCATAAATATATATGAATTATAGATATATATAAAAAAAATCTCACTTTTAGTCGGATTATTTTAACGTCAGCACGAGGGAAAGTTTTAAAAGTGTTTGTCTCTTTTTACATCTTGGGAACAATAGGAAAGATATTATGCTTCAATATTTGACACAGAAAACACTTCCTAAGTTTCCTAACTATAGTCAAGTCAATTGGTTCCCAAAATAAAAGGATTAAGCTTAGGAATTTCTTATAGTTTTGGATTGAATTAGAAAAAGTTGTAAATTTATATCCCGAAAAAGAAATATATATATATAACAGGAACTCTCAGTATCTGGATTTTTGTAGAATTCTCTCTATAAACTCATATATATTTTGCCATATCATCTCATGCTAAAATTATGTTCTCTCTTTCCCTCCCTTTTTTTAATACACAGAGATCCCTATTACCGTTATGATGCGGCCGCCGCAGCAGCCGTTGCCGCAGCGGCAAATCCGCGGGCCATGGGCCCACCAGGCGGCTATCCGCCGCGTCATCGGGCGCCGCATCCGCTACAGCAACAGCCACAATATCCATCGTACCAGCCAACGGCGGAGAACCTGTACGGGCTGGGGGCCACCGATCAGCATGCAGCGATGGGCGTCGGCATGGGCGATCTGAGCGGCTGGGGTGCGGCACCATCGGTGCCGGGCCAGGCAGCCGCCTATCCAGGCGCCGGCCTAGGCGCCTACGGACATCCACAGGCGGCGCCGCCGACGCAGCAGCAGCGTCAGAGCAACGCCAGCGCCTATCGCCAGCACATGCCCGCCTACGGACAGCAGGAGCAGCAGAAACTGGTGCCCTATGGCGCGCAGCAGAATATGATGGGCGCTCTGGGTGCCAGCGGCTATGGCAGCCTGGCGCCCCAGCAGCAGCAGCAACAGCCACCTACGCCACAACAACAACAACAGCAGCAGCAACAACAACAACAACAGCAGCAGCAGCAGAGCCAGCAGCAGGCTCGTCTGCCGCAGCATTATCCACAGGCGGCGGGGCAGCATCCCTTGTATCCAGGCGCGCCGGCTCAAGCAGCACAGCCGGCAGCACCGCAAGCATATGCGCACAGTCCGTACGGCAGCCCGATGCAACATCAGCCGGGACGCGGTGCACCCCAGCACGTGGGATACGGCCATGCGGCACTGGATCAGGCCAGTGCCTATGGCCAGCACGTGCCTGGCGCAGCGCCGCCCACGCATCACTTGACTGCGCAGCAGCAGCAGGCTGCGCAGTTGGGTGCGCATCCCAGCGCGCATATAGCCAGCGCACAGCAGCAACAGTTGCAGACACAGCAGCAGCAGCAGCAGGCGCAACAACAGCAGCAACAACAACAACAGCAACAGCAGCAACAACCGAACCATGTGAGCCTGATGCAGCAGCAGCAGCTGCCAGGCGCCGTGTTGCCGCCGCCGCACATGGGCATGCCGCCCAGCTATGGCAGTCACCATCAGCAGCAGCAACAGGCACAGCAGCAGGCTCAACAGCAGGCACAGCAACAGGCGCAGCAGCAGCAGAGCGCCCCGCCCTATATGTCCAGCAGCAAGCATCAGGCAAGCGCTCAGCTCAACTCGTCGCCGCAGTATCGTGCACCGTTTCCACAACTCTCGCCCCAGATGTCGCCGCGTCCGCCCACCATGTCGCCGCATCCTCAAATGTCGCCACGTCCAGTGGGCGTGTCGCCCGCCAAGCCACCACAAACTGCACAGCAGCAGCAGGTGCAACAGCAGCAGCAGCAGGTTAACTCGCCCAGCCAGCACAGCATACAGGGCATGGTTGGTCTGCCGTCACCGAGACCGCAACCGCCCAGCGCAGCCGCCGGCGGCGCCAAGGTGCCCGTTAGCGTGGCAGCTGGCGGCGTGCCTCCCGTTGTCAATACGCTGCAAGCACTCGAACAAATGGTCATGCCCACACAGGCGCATGGCCTGCCGCCCATGGATTATCCCACATCGTATCGCAGCGCTGCGGTCATGGGACCGCGCATGCCCGCCTCACCCTCGCCGCAGCATCATCAGCAATGGGGCGCGCCGCATATGGCGGCTATGCAACAGCAGCAACAACAACAACAGGCGCCACAGCAGCCACCGCCACAGCAGCAGCAGCAGGCGCAGCAGCAACAGGCACAGCAACAGGCGCAGCAACAAGCACAGCAGCAGGCCCAACAGCAGGCGCAAGCCAATGCCCTGTTGCAGCAACAGCAACAGGCGGCTCAGGCGGCACAGGCAGCACAAGCAGCACAGGCAGCACAGGCAGCACAAGCAGCACAGGCAGCACAGAGCACAGGCAGCACAGGCGGCACAGGCAGCACAGGCAGCCCAGCATCAGCAACATCAGCTGAGCATGTATGGACAGAGTATGGGCCAACAGGTGCCGGTGCCGGTGCCTGTATCTGTGCCCGTATCGGTGCCCGTATCGGTGCCCGTATCCGTGCCCGTACCAGTGCCCGTGCCAACACAGCAGCCACAAGCAGCGCCCGCCGCACAGCCAACACAGCCACCGGCGCCCCAACATCAGCAGCAGCAACAACAACAGCAGCAGCAGCAACAACAACAGCAGCAGCAACAGCTGAATGAGCAACTGCAGCATTCCATCAATGACATTGTGGGTGGCAACCAGCAGCAGCAGCAGGCACAATTGAGCGCACAAATGTCGTCCTCGCCACTGCATCAGCAGAGCCTGCCCAGCATGCATCATCTGAGCGCTGCGGCCCATCACCAACAGCAGCAGCCTACGCTGGAGGCCAGCGGAGCCCAAGCACCACAGCAACAGCAGCAGCAGCCGACGCATCAGCAGCTGCAGCAGCAGCATCAATCGCCCATACATCAGCAACAGTCGCCGCATCAGCAGCAACATTTGCCCAGCTATGCGCAGCAGAGCAGCAACCAACAGCAGCAGCAGCATCAACAGCAATTTGATGCATTTGCCAACATCTTGACAGACACGCAGCAAACGCCCGCTGGAGCAGGAGCAGTAGCTGCATCCACAGCTGCCACACAGCAGCAAATTATGTCGCCTGCGCATGTCAGCTCGCCCATACCGCAGCTGCAGCAGCAACATCAGCAGCAGCAGCAGCAACATCAACAACAGCAGCAGCAGCAGCAGCATGCACAGCAGCAACAGCAACCGGCCACACCCACACCGTCAACGCCCTCGCATCATCTGAGCAGCATACTCAACGAGACGGCCAACTCGAATGACTCCTCAACGCTGGCCGTCGCCGCCAACGACAGCAACAACAGCAGCAGCAACAGCAGCACCAACAGCATCGTCAACAATCAGCCCACCTCGGTGCACGACAGCAACTCGCAGAGCAGCATCAACAGCAACAATCAGCAACCGTTGCTCTCGGGCATGGACGCCGTTGCGAACAGCATGCTCAACAGCAACTCGGACTCGGCGCACACCACACACCATGTGAGTGGCGTGGATGTGGGTCTCTTCGATAACAATTCGATGAGCTCGACCAGCGCGGCTGCTGTTGCGGCCGCTTCGAATGCCGCCAATGCGGCAGCGGCGCTGCTCGATAGCAATTCTCAGTCCTCGAATGCGGACTTTGAGAAAAGTGTCTGTGAGTCGGATCAACAGGCATCATCAGCAACTGCTGGCGGAGATTTGTGTGCACAGCTGGCGCAGGATGACAACAGCGTGTCGAAGACGCAGCCGGATACGCTCAGCGAGACAACGCTACCGGCGACGGCGCTGGAGGAGCACGACAACAGCAATCACAAGCAGCCACAGCATACCGAGGAGCTGCTGGCAGACCAAACACAGCAGACCCTAAGCGAACTCGCAGCCGTCGGCGGTGAGGAGACCAAATCCGCTGAAGAAATATGCGAGGATAAAAGCCAAACGCAAATGGACACAACGCTGCAGCAGCCACTGGGCCAGACGCCTCTGGGTCTGGGCATGCCTCCGATGCCGCCGCACACGCTGACTGGTTATGAGACGCAGCCGCCGCTGGGCGCCACGGCACAGGGAACAACAGTTCCGGTGCCACCACCACCGCCGCCAACACACATGCCGCCGTTGCTGCCGCCGTATCCGGGCGCAGCTGGCGGAATGTATCCCCCGTATCCGATGCTGCATCAGCAGGAAATAGCCGCATTGCAGCAGCAAATCCAAGAGCTCTACTGCATGCCGCCCGGTCATGAGCATCAGCATCAGGAGAAGCTGATGCGCCTGCAGGAGCGTCTGAATCTGCTGCAGCAGCACGAGCTCGCCGAGCAGTGTGCGGGCGGACCGCAGTGTCTGCTCTACCAGAGCATGCCGCCCATGTACGGCAGCAGTGCGCTGCACAATCAGATGGTCGAGAGCCCGCAGGTGTCCAGCACAACGGGCCGAGGTCGTGGCAAGGGCGCCAACAAGCCGCGCAAGCCGCGCGCCAAGAAGGGCGACAAAGCGGCGGCAGCCGCCGCGGCTCTGCTGCAGCAACAGCAACAGGAACTGATGGACATCAGCGGCAATGTGGTTGTGGCCGCGGCCAGTGCGAGCAGCAGCAGCAGCGGCATACCCACCACCCAGCTGCCCGTCTCCGAGGATTGCGTGACCCAGGGAGCTGGCGATACGAGCGTTGTTGGGATGCTCGAGTATAGCGAGGGCATGGGCGACTTGTCGCAGGATGTGCATTCGGCCAATGAGCTGGACACCTCGACCGATGGCAGCGGCAAGAAGAAGAAGCCGCGAAAGCCACGCACACCCAAGGATCCGAACAAGCCGCCGCGTGATCGCACGCCCAAGGTGAAGAAACTACGCGATCCCAATGATCCCAACTCAACAGAGTCACCCGCCGGTGGCGGACGCAAACGCGCAAGCGTCAGCAAGCGACGCAAACAGTTCGGCGACGATGGCGCCGAGCAGACCGGCGACGGCAGCGAACTGGAGGACAACAAACCGCTGCTGCCCAAGTCGAATGATGGCGAGGCCGAGACCAGCGCCGGCGGTGCCGGTGGCGTCGATGGTGAATCGCCCGACTACGATGATATACCCGTTTCGAAGATACCGCGCGGCGCCAACGACGATGACAAAGAGGCCGAAGCTGGCGATGAGACGGTCGATTCGGTGCCCGATTCGGCTGGCGATGCGGCCAGCACGCCCAGCCGGCGGGATCGCAAGCGTTCCACGGCGCGCAGTCGTCGCAATGCCACCTCCGAGGAGGGCGGCAGCGCGCGTCGGAATCGCGGCTCGCTGAGCGCCAAGGCGCTCAAAAAGCGACGCAATCGCGGACGCATTGTTCCCGAATCGGATGGCGAGGATGATACCATGGATCGTACGCCGCCGCCGTCACCGCCACCAGATTCGGAGCTCGACTCGAATAAGCGACGTTCATCGCGCAACACTCAGCGCAAGAAGTACATTGATGACGTCATGCTGAGATTCTCCGATGATGAGAACTCGCTGTTGGTGGCCTCGCCGGTGAAGAAGGAGAAGAAATCGTCGGCGGCCAATGCGGCCAACTCGAATGCTGGCAGCGATGTCGAAAAGGCAGAGCCACAATCTGGCGCCGAGGGCGAGGCCGGCAGCTCGGCTGGCGAAGAGAAGACCTCGGCGGCGGCAGATGACACCAACAGTCAACTAGAGGCCAGTTCCAGCACCTCGGCGGCGGAGAAAGCAGAACGGCAAAGCGCCAGCGATGCTGCCGCCGCCGCTGCCGCAGCCATGTCCTCCTCCAAGCCCAACTATGTGTACATCAATACCGGCGACGAGGACAGCATGGTGGTGCAGTTTGTTTTGGCGCTGCGCATGGGCAAGCGGGAACTGATACCAGAGCCGCCCAAGGTCAAGACTCCGGAGCCCAAGACAGAGGCGGAAATAGCAGAGGAGGCGGCAGAGCAGGCGGCAGAGAAAGAAACGGCAGAAAAAGGCGAAGACAAGGAGGTCAAAGCTGAAACGGAAGAGTCCACCAAAGTGGACGATGACAAGGAACAACTGGAGTCGGAAGAGCAGAAAATCGAATCCGACAAAATGGAAGTGGATGAAAAGCCGGAGACAGTCAAGTCGGAGGCAGCAGAGAAAAGCGAGGAAGAGACGCCCGACAAGGAGGAGGCGGAGAAAATGGACATTGACGAAGCTGCAGAGAAAGCAGCTGAAGAAACCCAGAAAATAGAGAAGCAAGAAAATGCAGAAGTAGAAGCAGAGGCCAAGACTGATGAAGCAAATGAAACGCCAGCTGAGCCAAAGAACGAAGCAGATGAGCAGGAAGAGCAGGAGGAGGAGGATAAAGAAAAAGAAACAGACGTAGAGGAAGGTAAAGAGAAAGAGAAAGATACTGATGCGCAGGCTGAAGCAACAGAGAAAATGGAGATCGATGAGGCTGCAGCCGAAGTAAAGGAAGAAGAAGACAAAGTAAAAGACGAGACAACAGCCGAAGCAAAGGCAGAAAAAGAAACTGAGAGCGACAAAGAGAAGCCGGAACAGACCGAAGAGGAGGCGGTGGCGGCAGCAGCAGCAGATGCTGAGGACGACAAATCCAAGGACTCTGAGCCGAAAGAGGATAAGCCCGAACCGGTCTTCATTGATGTGGAAGAGTATTTCGTTAAATATCGGAATTTCAGCTATTTGCACTGCGAATGGCGCACCGAGGAGGAGCTGCTCAAGGGTGATCGCCGTGTAGCCGCCAAAATCAGACGATTCCAGCAGAAGCAGGCACAGCAGATCAACATATTCGAGAACATCGAAGAGGAGCCATTCAATCCCGACTTCGTTGAAGTCGATCGCGTGCTGGACATGTCCGTGCACACGGACGAAAACAGCGGCGAGACAACCAAACACTATTTGGTTAAATGGAAATCGCTGCCCTACGAGGACTGCACCTGGGAGCTGGAGGAGGATGTCGACAATGACAAAATCGAGCAGTATTTGCGCTTCAATAAAATACCTTTGCGCTGTGAGTGGAAGAGCCGCAAGCGTCCGCATCCGGAGCAATGGAAGAAGCTGGAAAAGACGCCCGTCTACAAGAGCGGCAACAGCCTGAGACCCTACCAGCTGGAGGGCTTGAACTGGTTAAAGTTCTCTTGGTATAATTCCCATAACTGCATACTGGCCGACGAGATGGGTCTGGGCAAGACCATCCAGAGTCTGACATTTGTGCATTCGGTCTACGAGTATGGAATACGCGGCCCATTTCTGGTTATAGCGCCCCTCTCGACCATACCCAATTGGCAGCGCGAATTCGAGGGCTGGACCGACATGAACGTGGTGGTCTATCACGGTTCGGTGACCAGCAAACAGATGATACAGGACTACGAGTTCTACTACAAGACGGACAGCGGCAAGGTGCTCAAGGAGCCCATTAAATTCAATGTGCTAATCACTACCTTTGAGATGATTGTCACCGACTACATGGATCTGAAGGCGTTCAATTGGCGGCTGTGCGTGATTGATGAGGCGCATCGGCTTAAGAATCGCAATTGCAAGCTGCTCGAGGGTCTGCGCCAGCTTAGCCTGGAGCATCGTGTCCTGCTCTCTGGCACACCGTTGCAGAATAACATAAGTGAACTGTTCTCGCTGCTCAATTTCCTGGAGCCCAGTCAGTTCTCGTCGCAGGAGGAGTTTATGTCCGAGTTTGGCAGTCTGCGCACCGAGGAGGAGGTCAATAAACTGCAGGTGCTGCTCAAGCCCATGATGCTGCGACGTCTCAAGGATGATGTGGAGAAATCTCTGGCACCCAAAGAGGAGACCATCATTGAGGTCGAGCTGACCAATATACAAAAGAAATACTATCGCGGCATATTGGAGCAGAACTTTAGTTTCCTCAAAAAGGGCACCACCTCCGCCAATATACCCAATCTCATGAATACCATGATGGAGCTGCGCAAATGCTGCATACATCCCTATCTGCTTAACGGTGCCGAGGAGCAGATCCAGTATGATTTTAAGGCACAGCACGGCGAAGATCCCGAATCCTATTACAAGAATCTTATACTCTCGGCTGGCAAAATGGTGCTCATCGACAAGCTGCTGCCCAAGCTGAAGGCCAATGGACATCGCGTCTTGATCTTCAGCCAGATGGTGCGCTGTCTGGACATACTCGAGGACTATTTGGTCTATCGCAAGTATCCCTTTGAGCGTATTGACGGACGGATACGAGGCAATTTACGCCAGGAGGCCATCGATCGTTACTCCAAGCCCGGCTCGGATCGTTTTGTCTTCCTACTGTGCACCAAGGCGGGCGGCTTGGGCATTAATCTGACGGCCGCTGATACTGTTATCATCTATGATTCCGACTGGAATCCACAGAACGATTTGCAGGCCCAGGCGCGTTGCCATCGCATTGGCCAGCGCAAAATGGTCAAGATCTATCGCCTGCTATGCAGGAACACCTACGAGCGCGAGATGTTTGACAAGGCCTCAATGAAACTGGGCCTGGACAAGGCTGTGCTGCAGTCGATGAATACGCATGGCTCCAAGGATGGCAACAACAAGCAACTGTCCAAGAAGGAAATCGAAGATCTACTCAAAAAGGGCGCATATGGCGCCGTCATGGACGATGATAATGCCGGCGATAAATTCTGCGAGGAGGATATTGATTCGATCCTAAAGCGACGCACACAGGTCATAACCATGGAATCGGAGAAGGGCTCCACCTTCTCGAAGGCCTCGTTTGCGGCCTCGGGCAATCGTTCGGACATTACCATAGATGATCCCGACTTTTGGACCAAATGGGCCAAGCGCGTGGACATTGATCCCGATGCCTGTGAACGTGACGAGACCGAGGATCTGGTGCTCTCCGAGCCGCGAAGACGTACACAAATCAAACGCTACGGACACGAGGATGTCATGGAGATTAACTCCGAGGACTCCTCCAACGAGAACAGCGACGAGGAGGGCGGCATAGGTAGACCTAGCTAATGTAGAACTTTTCCAAGGCTAATTCTAACTAAATCTAAATTTTTTTCCAGGTCTGCGCTCACGTCGTCGCAAAGAGAAACGCGATCGCGCCCGCGAAAAGAAGGGCAATGATGAGTATATACCGCGAGAACGCGACGCATTGGCCGCCCTCGGCCTGGAGGAAATCCAGTATGGCAACTGGGCCAAGTCGGAGTGCTTCAAAGTGGAGAAGGGTCTGCTGTCGTTTGGGTAAGCTGGTTAACTTATTTTATTTGTCCTTATTCCTTAGTTTATTAGTCCTCGCGATATCTGCAACGTCGCATTATATTGTTAAGTTTCATGTTTAATATGTAAATCTTGCGCTGCAGCATTTTCTCCTCCTTCTCCAGAGAGATGGCCTCCTCCTTTTTTTCAATGTACTCTGTTACGCTGGGCGCCTCGTACTCCTCCAGCTGGGCACGCAGCTCGCCCAGTATAATGTGGTCCTTGTCATTGTTCGCCTGCACCGCGGCCACCTCCTTTTCCAGTTTGACTATCGTGCGTGTTATTTCCTCGGTCCGATTGAGCACATTACGCATTTCGGTCTCCAGATTCATCATGGCCTGCTTCTCCTCGGTCATGGCCAGCGAGGTTTTGCCGGTGACACCCTTCAGGCCCGACATATGGATATTCTTCTCCTCCAGCTCGTTGGTCAGCTCTGTTCGCTTGATGATCAGCTTCTCAAAATCGACCGCTGTCAAAATGCCACTGAGATCCGCCTTGGTTATCAAATCCGCCCGATGCTGCTGGCACGTCTCCTGCAGAGAGACAATGGTTAGTCGCATGGTGCCCAGCAGGGCGCGCGCGTTCTTAAACCAATTGGCCGTAAATTTGCGCAGCTTGCGCTCAATCTGACGCTCGGTGGCGCTCTCCAGAAATGCCACATCGTTCTCGTCACGCAAAAAATGCAGCATGAAGTTCTTCTCCGTTTCGATGGTCTCCTCGCTGCGATAACGCAGCTCCTCGATTTTGGCACGCAGCTGCTTGACCTCAACCATGGCTGCAATAGACAAGTTATCAGATCAATCGAATATAACATTTTGGGTATATCCCATCTGAATCTAAAAAAGACTTACAGTTGGTAATTGGAAATCCCGGACGTACCATTTTTCTCAATGTCTATAACGCGCTTTTCCACCTCGGACGCCGACTTTTCGGCCAGCTCAGCCTTGGCCTTGTAGTTGAGCTTATGCTCAACCGGCTTGCGTCGTTCGCCCGTTGTGCTCGCGATGATCATGTGTGTAGACAAGGCCATGGATCGCCTAGAGCTGGAATGTCGACTGGATTGCTGTAATCCGTCCGATTGTACTGTACGCTTGTTCTGCAATCGCTTCAGTACTGAGGTGCGTCGCTGTCGCAGACCGACCAAGAGCTTTGGATCGTTCTTCTCCAGAAAATCAACCATTATGTAGTTCTCCAGCTTGAATATGGCCAGTTCCTTTTGCACCTCTTCAATGGTGCGCAGCATTTCCAAGGCATCACAATAGACCAATCGTTGCTTGCGCTCCTCCTCCGTCCATTGTAAATATTCATCCAAAAAGTACTTATACGCAATGCTAACGATGTCGAGTTCGGGCGGCTCCACATCCTCAACTATGTGCAGCTGCGATTTCCGGTTATTATATTTTGAGTCGATTATGCCGAAACTCTTCTCTGATACGCTCATAATTTTCGATATCTTGCTTATGTTTTTGTTTAATTATGAAAAAATACCAACTAAAATAATATAATTATGCGAAAGAATCTCGAATGCTTGCTAAAAACAGCCAAGGGAGCGCTTAGTTCTCGTTAAGCAAATTTTTGTATCCGGAAAAATTCTGAAATGGTTTAATCGTATGCTTATATATATGAAATACAGTGAACCGAGGCTTGTTACTACAATGAATATTCATGATATGCCAACTATGTTATAGACAAAGTCCTCAAATATATTCCATTTATGTATATTATCTTACAGCTGGGGACGCTGGACGGAACTCCTCGAATTGGGTCAGTTCAAGCGCGGCTGGCGCGATGTGGACATCGAGGACTGTGCACGCATCATTGTAAGTATCCATTTCATATACATTCTCTATGTAATACCCAATCCTC
This sequence comes from Drosophila kanekoi, assembly GCA_037075305.1. Classification (NCBI taxonomy): domain Eukaryota; kingdom Metazoa; phylum Arthropoda; class Insecta; order Diptera; family Drosophilidae; genus Drosophila; species Drosophila kanekoi. Next base: position 706,037 of record JBAMCE010000329.1, on the reverse strand, counting down.
TAAATGATGACCAACCATGCTAATATTGAGAGAACTTTAGGTTTTCGCTGAGTAAAAACACAACTTCTCAACCCGCTGAACACAAACTAGTTACTCGCTACTCGCTATTTGTTACTCGTCGCCATAAAACTAACGAGTATCTTTTTGATACAACTCTTACAGCTGCTGTACTGCCTGCAGGTCTACAAGGGCGACGAGAAAATCAAGACATTCATTTGGGATCTAATCACACCCACCGAGGACGGCGAGGTCCAGAAGATCAGCAGGGATCATAGTGGCCTACACAACTTGGTGCCACGAGGTAGGAATGCCAAAGGTATGGTAAAAGATACATTCACGCACTCCAACTGCTGCACGGACGTAGAGAGTTATCCAAATAATAATACAAAAAAAAAAAAAACGAGCTGCCTCAAACTAGAAATTACTCGTATTGTAAAAAACACAAATTACTACACACTATATCTCGGGGCTGGACTACCTTATAAATCTACCTACCTAACAACTATAAATTCTTTAAATACCCAACTATTTTTGAACTTTTCATAACTTGTTCAACTTGTGAGTCGCTCCGCGCTCTGGCAGCTATTTCGTCTACCCTTCTATATCTACTATATATATAGGTTTATATATATATGTTATCTGATCTATTCCTAACTGGGTTCTGTGTAATACAATGCCTAACTCTGACGCACTCTCCAAAGCCCAATCCCAATTCTCTGTTATCTTGACCAAACCAACTCAAGCAGCCTGATCGTCTGTCCTCCGATATCGGCTGTACACATATATATATTATTATGGCACTATATAGGAATTAGCAACTGACTCGACGCGAACGGGACATGACGTACGCCAATAACTGGTAAAATGTTGAAGAAAAGTGTGTGTATGTTTTGTTGCCATGCAATTGTATGCCTTTTACTATAACCTTTTATGATTTATAATATCTATATAAATATATATATATAACTATATATTCTTCCTTTTTTTTTGTGTACATCTCAACTAACCTTTTAAACATGCCACATTTGTCAAAACCATCTTTATCATTGCTGTGCCATACATTTTTCCCATTACTAATCCCCGCGTGTCTACTTGCAAATTTATTGTTCACTTATCACTTATTTTGGATATATAGGGAAGTTTTCAATAGTAGCTCTATCCACTCAACATTTAGCTTATTGTTCTCATATATATCAAGAAGGTAAACCCAAAACAAACTTAGATTTTGGGAATCAATCAATCCGGGTCTGTTAGTCTGCTCTGTAACTGTTAAAATTCGCAACTGGTTCTGGATCAGGACTTATCAAATTGAAGAACAACTGTGAGAATTATCCCGTTTAATAAGTTCGCCTTCAAACTCGCTTTTCATGTTCTACTTAAGGCTCCATATTCCGTTTATATTTTCTAGAATTGTTTTACAAACTATAAGTCAAGATCGAATTTGCAAGCGGAACGCAACTTCGGCTAGTCGAAGCAAAATTTCATGTCAACTTTTATTATAGTTTCTTTTGTTTTTCATCACATATCATATCGACATTGTATCGTAATACGCGCTGTACATGAATCGAGTAGTTGTCATGCATCCATTATCAAATACAGAGTTGAGCTCGTTCAGAGTCAACGGCAAGCAAAAGGATTCGCAATTAAATTTCGGTTTTTAACACGTTTACAGGACGCAATGGCGGCAAGTCGAACAAGGAGATGGGCGGCGGCAGCTCGACCCCAGCCCCGGGAACCGCATCCGGCAGCAACAGCGGCAACACAACGCCCGCCCACAAGTCGAGCGCCCTGGAGTCTGGAGGCAGCGATAAGGATCAGGGCTCCGGGATCAGTGCCAGCGCCGTGGCAGCGGCTGTTGCGCCCGCACCGCCCACCAGCATACACGATCCCAATCATTGGAGCAAAAAGGAGAAGTATGATGCGGATGCGTATCTGGAGGGCGCCTACAAGAAACACCTAGGCAGACACGCGAATAAGTGAGTCGTGTGGAATCGAATTTGTTTAAACTAACAAGCCCCCAATCCAAATGCCAGACCGTCTTTTGCTAACAATACCAAAAAACCTATTCTCTTTCTTCCCTTTGCTTTGATTTGCTTGCCTTACACACATTTTTATTGGTTATTTACACATTTGTGTGCTTTCACAGGGTATTGCTGCGCGTGCGGATGCTCTACTATATACAGCACGAGGTCATTGGCGATTTAGTGCAGCAGATTAAGGACAACACGCCCATCAGGTAGGCGGTTTACTGTGCCAATGAGTACATCATTAACATCATCACATCATGATTGTTGTCGTTGATTGATTGACTGATTGTTGTTGCACTCTACAAAAAAAAAAAAAGAGCGCCAAAGCATTCGTGTTTTTATCGCTCTCTCTGTGTCTCTCTCTCTCATTTATATATAGTATATTCATAATTTTGTTTAATTTTTATTATTTATATTTGAAAATTATTTATTTCGTTGTGCCATGTTTTAATAGTTGTCTTTAATTAGTTTTATTAGCTACTAATCTAAAACAAAATGCCAATTTGTTTAACTATGCTAGTTTCTTAACTCTCTCTTTAACTAAAGTACAGTTGAATCGTTTAAGCTCTCGAGTAATATTTCTGCTCTGGTTCTCTTAACTTTCAACTGCAGTTGCATTACTTTTGGGCAGACTTACTCGCTTTTGTGTGAGCGCCCGCTCTCGCTATCTTAATGCTCTCTCTCTCTCTCTATGTCTCTCTCTCGTTACTAATTTCCTCTCGTTACTAATTTCCTCTCGTTACCAAACTCTCGTTACTAATTTCCTCTCGTTACTAAACATTCGCTCCCTGTTTATAGACGTTCCATAATTTGCAAACGTTTGTTCCATGCAACCTTTAACACATTTTCTACATTCCCCCCAACTTTTTTCAACTCGTTACCTTTTTACCCAAAAAAAAAAAAAACTATTTACTAAATGGTTCGCATCGTAAGCTCAATTTTCTCTCGCTGTGTTTTGTTTTGCACATAACAAATCTTTTGACGAATATTCTAATTGCTAATTTGAATACGAATATGTATATTATGTATGTATGTATGTATAAATATGTACACACTCACTGACAACTTTTGGAACAACAACAACAACAACTACTACTTCGACTACAACAACAACAACAACAACAACTGCCGCAGTACGAAAGCAAAGCAACTAGCACCCAATCTGGAAAGGTAATATCTATGCACACATCTCGCTCTCGCCCGATCGTTCGCTCGTTCGTTCGCTCGCTCGCTCGCACGCACGCATCCCGCCCACCATATCCGCCCATTTGAAGCGAATCAGGCGAATAGGGATATCAGAAAAATGCTCACATACATATACATATACATATACATATACATCGTCACATCGATCGATCAACGAAATGCTCTAAACCAACGTTACATACAAATTATATGCACAGAATATACATCTAATTATTCCAAATTCCAAATCTTAAAAAGGATGCATTAGCAAAATTTTCCAAAAACAAAAAAAACAATAACAAAAATCTCTTGAGTTGCATTTTGTAGAGTTTGTACTCGAAAGCCCGTAAAATGTGATTGATTTGTAATCTGTTTAATCCGTAGCACAAATTGGCAATTAACAAACCACAAAAAACACAATTTTTATAATTTGTTTTCTTAACTTTCGTTTTATTATGCTTTATTGTTTGTTTTTTTTTTGTTTTTCCTTTATTTTCATTTGATTTACTACGAAAAAACAATGCATAAAATTTGTAAAAACAACAAAAACACAAATTTGTACTTAAAAATTTTTACTAAACAACGCATTCAATTCTTATTCCCCTTCATCTATATATATATATATCTCTCTCTATACATGTATATATATATATATATATATATATTCGCATACATATATATGTGTGTATGTGTGTACATGTCGTATGTGTGTGTATATCTATCGAACCATGCAGCGAGCTACCCATACGCCCGCCGCCAACGCCAGATCAAGTGCCATCCTCATGGTGGAATCCCATTTGTTGTGATAAGAGCCTATTGGTCGGAACCTATAAACATGGCTGTGAAATGTATCGTCAGATGCGCGCCGATCCGAATCTGTGCTTTGTTACCCATGTGGGCGCCGGTGCCGGTGACGATTTGGCCGTCACGAATTTGCCAATGTAAGTAGAGTATATCAAAGAAACTGAAAAGAAAAACCAACCCCTCTTCCACCTACCCACCTACCCACCCACAAACACACACACACACACACCTACCTTCCCCTCCCCTCCCTTCCTTCATACTAGCTATGCCTAAATAGGGTACCATTTTGCCATATCGTAATACCACATAAGCCACAAGTACTAATACCACACAATATATATCCAGACCAGACTCTAGCCATGTATGGAAATCGAAACCAGGATCTGCATCTGGTAGAAATAACAGACAAATAATATGCACAGTTAAAACTGGAATTAAAGTTATTTTGTGTATATATAACTAATAGAAATCATGCCTAAACTAGCCCATAAAAAACGCATTTAGCTTAAGAGTAATACATGAAGCTATTCAGTGTGACCGTATTTTGAAAAGGTTTACAAAATTATCCAAGCAATATTGAGCTAACCATACAAACCACAGCAAAAACCATAATTTATAAGCAAACAATTCCAATTTCTGGAAAGCCAAATCTCATTTTGTTTACACAACAACAAATCAAGCCAGATAACCTATCCTTTAGCATAGCTCGCTGTAGAACAGCTAATATAGCCAATATAAGCACATTACAGGGTATACACACGTTTACCCCACAATTCGTTCAATTGGCATAAAGTAAACGGTCACACTGAATATTTGCTAGCCAAACATTCTAATTCAGATTGAAATTTTGTGTGTGTGCGATTGTGTGCGTGTATTTCGGCATGTTGTCACATGTTAGAATTCGATTGAAATCGATAATTATTGATTTAAATGTTGATCACTAAATGATGCTGTTTACATTCACAGAAATGAGGACGACGCAAATTCAAAGCACGATGACGGCGACGAGGTGGACGACGATGGCACCACGACCACCAAAGATTCGGATTCGACAAAGCTAACGGCCGGCGATAACAAGGACTCGCTCGATCCGGAGCGCCCCAGTTCGTCGGGTAAGAGCGACAAGTGCGATAACAGCCAAGGAACCAAAATCAAAACCGCCGCCACCAACGCGGAACTCATCCCGGCTGTGGGCAATGGCAGCGCCGTCGAGGCCGACGCCACGGCAGCGGCGTCAGCAGCTCCATCAAACGAATCGGCACAAAAAGAATGCGAAATCGAAAATGAAAACGAAATCGAAAACGAAAACGAATTAGATAAAAACAATGAAAAGGCGAAAGCCAAAAGCGAGCAGCCCGCCGGCGAGGCAGAGGCTGAGGCAGACGTCGCCGAAGCTGCCGACGCCGTCGCAGTTGATGCCGACTCCAGCTCAACGGCGACGGCCGGCGGCGATGGCGATGGCGACACTGTGGCAGCCACTGCAGCGTCCGGGTCGCCAAGCGCATTGGACACTGAAATGGATGCGGCCAAGAGTCAAGACCAGGCCCAGGCCAATGGCAAGACCGCTGCGCCAGCCGATGGCGAAGCCGACGATGCCGCTGCCATTGCCAATGCTACGGCCGAGTCCGGCTCAGATTCATGCACTAACGCTAATACCACCACCACCACCACCACCACCACAAATATCACCAATACCACCACCACCACTACTACTACTATAACCACCATTACCAATCCATCATCCACCACAACAACAACTACTGCAACAACGACTGCAGCGGCCCCTGGCGGCCCCGGGGAGTCGGCGGGTCAGAACTGCGAAAATGTTAACTCCAACTCAAATTTAGGCTTAGACGAGGAGGAGAGCGTCGCCGGCAGCTATCCGCCATCCACATTGGCCGCCGTCGAGGATGCCACAATGTGGCCATCAATGCAGGATCTCAATACGCGATTACGTCGCGTCATCACCGCCTATCAGCGCAACTACAAAAAGGAGGAGCTCAAGCAACAGCAAAAGGCCAAGGTAAGTGCGAGTCTCGACCTCAACAATCCAGCTATAAAAGCCACACACAACCATCCCATCAAAAGCTCCATATTATGTGTACATCTGTCATTTGTTGCGTCTGTTTCAAACGGAAAAAAATGAACGTCCGCCCCTTACTGTGTTTCATCCAACAACCAATATATCGATTATATATCGAGTTGATCTATTGAAATTGTTTCTAATGTACCAGTTCCTAGCACTCCCAAAAAAATCCAACTATCTAAAAAAAACACAAAATTCTACAGCAAGAATGATGGAATAAGGCAAATTAGACTAGAAAAGTGTATCGATAAAATCGATTACTGATCGATAAGGTTGACTAATCGACAAAAGTATAAAAGTATCTGAATCAAAAGTTATGTCTATCGACAGCTATGGATATTATGACTAAAAAGATAAATTTCAATTTAAATATTACTCCGCTGATTAAAATATCGATAACAGTATCGATATTTTCGATTTGATTATCGAGAAATCTAATAAATCGATTTGTGTTTAAATTAATCAAACTATCGAATTGCTGAAATATCGATAAATCAACAAATCGAAAATTAATGGATCAAAAATCGATCGATCAATTTTATAACATAATTTTCGGCGTTTCCATCATTCTTGCAATGCCCGATTCTATTACCTAAACAATTTGTGATTATCGTTTTGTATTTTGAAAATAACACACACAAAAAAGTAAACAACAAAAAATCAATCAAAATTCGTAGTGTCCTGTAAGAGGGATAAAGAGATATTCAAGTATGTAGTTTTGTTGCTTAGCTGTTGGCCGTAGATAACTACTTGGCTTAGATTTGCGAAAAAAAGTAAAACCAACTGTAAATGTAGTTAAAGTAGATATGAAACCGGAACTAGAACGTGGACTGACTGACGAATCTGGCGACCAGCCAACAGCTGATTAACAAAACTACCTGCGCAGCCCCCAGCCTCAACCAGCGAACAATGCCCATATGTTCTGTCTCTCTCTCTCTCTCACACACACTCTCCTAAGTCATTTGGCAGCAGTAGCCACTGCTCACGCATACACGCATATACCACACGCTCACACACTCGCTCATGATGTTAAATGTTCGCTTTACTTTGTAACCGAGTTCTTACCAACACCCAACAAATCCTCCTCCTCTGCCTCAACAGCTACAGGCACTCGTCTCCTCGACGCCGCCGCTCTCGGTGCCCACCACGCCCACGCTGCAGTCGATGCAAATGCAGATGCAGAGCGCCGGCGGTGGGGGTACCGTTGGCAATGCGGGCGCCGGCAGTGTCGTTGGCGCCGGCGGCTCTGTTAGCCAGCTCCAGCAACAACTCGACTCGAGCAATCGCAGCCTGCAGGCGCTGATGCAGTCACAGGGTGCCAGCACCTCGGCTGCAGCAGCAGCAGCAGCTGCCGCCGCCGCCGGCAGCGGGTCGACACTACAGCACGGATTGGTGGGGCAGCACCAGCAACAGCAGCAGCAGCAGCAACAACAGCAGCAGCAACAACAACAGCAACAACAACAACAACAGCAGCAGCAGCAGCAGGTCGGCGTTGCCGGCGGAGCTCAGGTGCCAGCCATGCCCACCGCCGCCGATATTAGCCTTATGCTGAGCATCCTCAACACAACCGATGTCAGCCAATTGGCCAGCTTGGATATCAACAAACTGGCCATGTATTTGGTTAGTATGAACAATGTACGTGAAAAGCCTCTCTCTTTTTATATATATATATAATATAATAATAATATTACAACACCATGCGCTACCAAACCAAAACAAATAATCACTCCCCATATATCCAAAAGTTACCCCCTCAGCAGCACTTTGTGCCCGCAATATAACCCGCAAATCGGCAACATCATACAGAACTTAACACACCCTTACTCTCAGTCTGGCCTGCTTGGGCGTTAATAGACCATGACCAACCCACCCGCCACTCAAACTCAATCAAACGCCCTCACCCACAACTCACCATACTACACTACTACTACACCGACAATTACTTACCACACTTACACACACATACATTTATCGCATAAAGTTGCATTGATCGAACTAACCATTTTTCCGCTCCAACTCACCATACACTGACAATTACCTACCACACACACACCAACACATCTATCACATAAAGTTGATGAAATTGATCGAATTAACCCTTTTTTAGAGTACATTTAGCCAACTAACCAGCATGCCCTTTGCTTACACTTTTCATATATAATTATAGAGTATTTCTGTGTGTACCTAAACTCTTATTTATTTGATTTGTTTTCTAATATTCAGGGTATGTTAACTATATATATTTTAGCATACAACAATTTAAATCTAATCTAATATTCCGTTTTTTAAAATGGAACATATTTCGTGGGGTTTCTAAATACACTGCAATTTAAAGTGTTTTTCAAAGAGAAAACCATAAGAAATTATTACTCAAATACAGTGAAAGCTCGATTGAGCGAACTCCCACGTTCCGTTTTGGTCCAACTTAGGAAAATGTCCGCTTAAAAGAAAAAAGAAATGCCAAACGGGCCTAAAATTTATACCTTGTCCAATTTATACATATTTCTGTGTATATAAGTTATAATTAGGAAAAGAGATTCAAATTTTGGAGAATTTACAGTATAGTACACTCTAAACCCCATTAAAACCCCGAAGATTCGAGCTTTCTGTAGCTTAATGAGAAAGGTTTTGCCCTTCAATTATAGGCGAGCTTATTTACTATATTTAGACTAAATAGGTACACACTGATTTTTCTTATATGTAAACCGGTTTTTAGATATTTACTGCTTACATTTTCTCATTTTGAGTGATTCTTGAGTCGAAAGTTAAACCAATAGTTTTGAGGTTAAAATCGATATGCACAACAAGCATTTTTTTTAGTTTTTTCTGATTTATACCGTTGTCTTCTCGCTATTCGATTGGTATCTGTGTTTATCGATAAACCCCTTCGCTCGCGTGCATTCAAATGCGAATTTCAATGTGGAGTGGGAATAAATGAAGAGTGCGAAAAGTCAAAAGAGGAAATCTGGCAAGCAGCAGCAGCAAAAAGAGGCGAAATAAAATAAAATAAGTTACACCCACCGTGCGAGGTGGTGGCCGTCGCTGATTTCTGTCAACTACATACGAGTGTATAACTGTTACGCTGTGCATGTGTGTGTGTGAGTGTACTTCCGAATGTTCAAACAAAAGCAACGACGACAACGCTGACAAAGCGAGACGCAAGACAAGCCGCGAGAGCATCAGCAGCAGCAACGGCGAAAATACAAAAACAAATACAAATGCGAATGCAAAATACACTTATGCTTAATTTATGCAAAATAAAAGAAGAAGAAAAAAGCACACACATAGAGAGCGGGCGACGAGCCGCATTTGAAGCCAGGCCCGAAATGTGGTGCACACGAGATGCTCGGCGCGAATGAGCAGCCAAACGAGCAAACGAGAAAATGTCAAACCAGCCGCCCAAAATGTTGGTCGGTTTGGGACCGTTACCACCTTCGATAGTAGGCAAACAGTGAAGCCACAGACATGTTGCCCAACTGCTCTTGGGTCAAATTATGAGATGCGACTTGGAGATGGGAGTCAATTGTACAACCTGACGCGCATTTTACTGTAGCAAAAACAACAACGGCGACGACGACAGCGACGTCGACGCCATTATCAAAAGGCAAAGCGAACGCCAGCGCCATCAATCAAAGCAGCAACAACAACAAAAACGGCAGTAACAGCAGCAGTAATAATGAAGGCAGCGTCGACGCCAGCAGCAGCAACAGCAGCAGCAGCAAGAAGAGCAAGCAAAACGGTCACAGGCAAAGCCATAGCCGCTTTGTTGTTGTTGTTGTATTGACGAAGTTCTTCTTTGGTGACGATGATTGTTGCCGCGTCGGCAGCGGCGTTGGCGGGCGACGATGGTCTCTGACTGTTGGGTATTCGAATCGGTATCGGTATCGGGTGGTTGTTGTTGGTGCTGCTGCTGCTGCTACGTTGGCTGTACTTGTGCGTCGTTGTTTGTATTAGTTTTTCATGGCGACGCCTGTGCCTGAATGTGTGTGTGTATGTGTGTAATTTTACATTTTCTGGATTTATCCAATGTTTAATTTTTTGCCTTCATTGCCCACCCAAATGCTGTTGACGTCGCGTTGCTCTCAGTCCGCATATCCGTATCCGTGTCGTCGCTCTCACGGGGCGAATTATTGAGCGAGACGATGGCGAATATGTGACTTGGTTGTGGTGACCTGTTCCGCTCCTGCTCCCTGGCTGCCTGTTTCTTACAGCCCGCGGCGCGTCAATAAAGCCAAAGCCTAATTGTGCTCATTTGAGCTCATCGTTGTTGTTGTTGTTGCAGTCTGCTCCTTTTGCTCCACTGTTCGTTCGCTGCCTGCTTTACGTGTTCTCTTTTCGCCACTTGCAGCAGCAGCTTAAGATATTGTTGTTGCTGTTTCCTTTTTTCGATTTGCAACGTGTATTTAGAACACAAGCATAGAGTTGCCTTGCTGCATGTGTGTGATTTTGTGTACATGCATACACTCTCGAGTGCATGTGTGTGAGAAGATGTTTTCCATTCTTTTTGTGGCATCTTTCTGGTGTGCGATTTGCTTGGATGCTCACCTTGCTGACCGCTATTCGATTTATTATTTTATTAGCATTTGTTGCACAGTGGTGCAATTGCTATTATTCCTGCATTCAGATATTTTCAGTTAGTTGTTTGACTAGTTTGCGCGTGCGTCTCACGTGTTGCTGTTGCAGCTGCTGCCGCATCGGCGCATTCGTTTCACACCTGTCGGCCATAAATAATTCGAATTTTTTTTCAAGAAAACCTGCCCAGTGTGCAATGGTCAGTTCATTAAAAGTTGCATACATGCACACACACACACGCATTTATACATGGATGTGTGAGTATTGGGATACGTGTCCGAAATGAGCCGCTGTTGTCTACCTGCCTTTTGATTTAGTTTTGCGTTACGCTTTAGTCAAATTTACGACCACACATGCATAGAAAAAACGTCACACGCTTATACTCACACTCACACATACATACAATCTCTCACGTGCAGTTGCAGTTTCTCTCTCACCGGCCGATCATGTTTTTACATGTGTGTGTGCGCGCGTGTGTGTGTGTGTGTGTTTAGTCATATGCATTTGCTGAAGATGTGTCGCTGTCGCCGTCGATTGGCAGCCTGCTTTGTGCTGCGGCTGCTGCTGGTGGTGGGATTGTTGGATGTGTATCTGTATCTTACAGATTGATTAATAATCTCGTTTTTATACACGACAGCGCGCTCTCGCTCGCTGCTTTGGCAATGGCTACGTGCTTATCGCACTTTGGTGCAGTTTCTATCTTTCGCATTACTTGTGTTCTTTCTGAATACACATGTATGTATGTAGGCTAAATATGTGTGTGTGTACGTACATATGTATGTATGTGTTCTGTAGTATGTAGATTAGTTGCCCATGCCAAAGGTCGTATTAATTAAACTATAACAAGCGTCACGAATTGCGTTTGCATATGGACAATTTTCTAGATGTATTTCCTGTCACGTGTATGTGTGTGTGCGCGCACATTTTGTACCTGAAATTTTAATCCATTTCTCTGGCTATTATTTTATTTTATCCCTTTTATGCTGTGTGTCCTTTGCTTGATTGCGCCAACATCAGCGGTAGCCGCAGCCGTCGCAGTCGCTGCGTTTGCTGACTCCTCTACTTCTGCCTTGTCGTCAACAGTTTTTGTGGTACATTTGTTTCATTGCTTGGTTTTTTGCCGTGTATGTCATGCCGTGTATGCCCCCCTTTCCCATCTTTGCGCAACATATATGAGCAAGTATGCGTATGTGTGTGACAGGCTCTGGCTTTGCCATTGCCTTTTGCTTACATTACACAGTTGACACAATGTGCGCTGCCTCCTCATTCTTCTTCAACTCGTCCATCTAGTGCACACAGACACAGAATAAATACATACGCTCTCGCTAGCGGCGCTCTCGCGTCCAATGCGCTCACTGTCTCTCTCTCTCTCTCGCTCTGTCTGCCTCTCTTGGTACTTGCAAGTGACGCTTTGCCTTTGGCTTCGCCTTCGCCTTGCCGCGCTCATTCACCTCAGAGGACGGACGACAGGCTGTGACTGCCTTTCTGCCTGCCCATCTCATTCATATTCACATTCACCCAAAACGGCGTTTGGCTTAATCTCACGATTGTTTGGTTTCGTTTGGTTTGGTTTTTCTGCTCTGGCTCTGGTTCAGCTCTGCTCTGCTCAGCTCGGCTCAGCTCTGCTTTGCTCTGCTCCCTCGCTCAATAGTAGTTGCTTGGCGTTGTTGGTTGTTGGTTTGACTAGCGACCCTCTCCCCCGTTCTCTACGTCGCCGTTACCGTCGCTGTTGCTGGCTGATTCGCATTCGATTTTAGCTGCTAGTGCCGCTGCCGCCGTCGCTGCTTCCGTGCGCGTATGCGTCCCCGTTGTGGTCTCTGTATATGTATGTCTGCATGAGTGTGTGTGTGTGTGAGGAGTGTTTCTTGTATTTAGTCCGCAATGCGCTCGCTCATTATTTGTTTGAGCGCCGCGGTGTAAAGTTGTAAAAAGTCCAAGTGCTTGAGCAGCAAACGCATCCATATCCAAAACAACGTTGTCGTTGTGTCGGGGCTTTACGTATCGGCGCGACCCGTCGTCTTTACATGTGTCTCTCCCTCTCGCACCCGCTCAATGCATGTGTTTGTGTGTGTATAGAAGAAATAATAATAATCAAACGAATGGAAAAATGTAATTGCTGAAGCAAAAGTAGATGACAGAACGAGACGAGGCGCGAGACGAGCGCGAGTGAAGAGTGGCGAGTGCAGACGTCGCAGCAACAACAACAAGCAACGTGCAAATGGCAAATATGTCGCCGCAATGAATGATAATTAGTGCTTAATTAAAATCAATAATGTCGAAATCGAATACCATTTCAATATTTGTGATATAGCATATATATATATGCATACATATGTGTATTATAATTGTAATTGTAAATTCAATTGCATATCGAAATTGAGTGTGTTTTTGTGCGTGTCTGTGTCTTTATACATACATACATACATATGTGCCTAAAATTGTCTAATACAAAATGGAGGTTATTAAACCCATGGATTTTAGCAGCTTCTCCGCCTTTTGCGAGCATCTAAATAAATCAACAGCAGCCGTTACAGCAACAACAACAACAACAGCAGCAGCGCCTACTTTAAACAATGGCATTTATTTGGAGGTAAAACTACAACAACTACAATGACAATGACAATTTATTGTATAAAATATGCAAAAACTTAATTAAAATGAAGGCAAAATTGGCAAACGAAATACATAAATGTGAATGCAAAGAATGCGTGCAGGAAAAAAAAGCTAAACTAAAAGAAACCGAAGAACAAGCAGAAGCAGCAATAAAAGTAACAACCAACAGCGGCGGCAGCAAGTAGTCAGTCGAGCCGCCGCAAAGTTAAAACGAAATACAAAACAATAAATTTATGCCTATAGATTTCACATGTACGAGCGTTGCCACTTACACGGCCAGTGTAACCCACTCTCTCGAAAACTCTCTCACACACACACATATATATATAAAGAGGCAAACAAATAAACAAACACACGTTAACCAGTTGGGTGTCTCAGTGTGCGCTCATTTAAATTCGTTTTACCGCCTCTGTCTCTTTTACCCCATTTCGCCGCAAGTCAAGCCGTTGCCGTTGCTATTGCCATTGCTTGCTACTTACTAATAATCATAATCAATCGCTCGCACTTGTATCGTGCAAATGCCCGAAGAACAGGGGCGAATGCGAAGGAGTCGCGTAGCGTAGCGTCGCGTCGCGTGTCGTGTGCGCAAGCGAGATGGTATAAGATACAAATGGGATTGGGTCGGGTGGGGGCGTCAAGCAGAAGAGGTCGTTCGTTCAGTCTCTTTAGCTTGCTCGCTTTGTCGTTTGTTTTTGTTTGTCCCCCCTTTATTTATTTTTTTGGGCTATCGTTGCTTGAAATTTGTATAGCGAAGAGCCGTTAGCCTGCACACACATATTTATATATATATACATATAAACACACACATAGACAGTGTGCTGCCAACCTGCGCCAATTGGCATCCTTGAAGCCAGACTTGCCAACATGGCTACGAGAGCATCAGCACACCGCCTCCCCACTCCCCACTCCCCCTAAGGCACTTGACTGCAAGAGCCGTTTGCAGTTTTGTTGTTGTTTTGATTTGCATTCGCACACTTGCACATTTAAATAAATATGTATATGTTTTGTGCTTTTGCGTTATATTTGCAACCACCTGGCAACGCTGTCTAAGGAGTTGCCGACTGACAGCACATTTTTGGAGGGGGCTCTACCCCTGCCCCTCATTATTATTATTATCATAACTAACTACAAAACCGGCGCCCCTGCTTTAGAGTGTGGGGCTTGTCCACACACGAGAAATGTGCTTATGTCTGTGTGTATGCGTGAAGAGAGCTTCTTGTGCTGTGTGGCGCTGGCCATGCAATTGGTCTCGCAGGATTCATTTGTTTTGTCTCCTGCTGCCTCCGCCGCGTCCCGTGCTCAATTGTCGCTGTGGCATTTGCCCTCTGCCCACCCGCTCTGCGTCGCTCGCTCTATTAGGGGTGTAAAATGGATTTTTTACTTTTATTATTATGATTTTATTGTATTTCCAGTTTCAGTTTCAGTTCGCTCGTATTTAGTCGTCGTCGGCGTCGTCGACGTCGTCGCCATTGTCTCTCATTTTGCCCCTTTGCTTTGCGCTCGCCATTCGCATTTAGTACTTTTCGCAAACATTTTTGTAATTTTGAAAGGCTGGCTCGGTACCGACCACCAACCCCAAGCACTACCCCCTACACACACACACCCAACACCATTGAGAGCTGTTCTGGCAGCACCCACCCCTGATGCATCCCGTTATGTTGTTGATGATGAGGATGATGAGGGGTCTCCGGGGGTACCCCGACGAACGCGTCGCTGCTTTTAATTTTTTTCTTTTTCTCAAATTGTGTAAATATTCGTAATGAATTTGCGCTGCATTTTTTTCCTCTATACCCTGTACCCATTGAAGTGGACAGAGAAACGGGTATAAAAGTTTCCTATAAAAGCGAGATTTTTAAGTTTTCCATAATGAAGATTACGAGAAATATATGTCAAGTATTTGACGGAGTTTACAAAAGCTGCAGGCATCAGGTTGGGTATGTTGGTTTTTATACAGAACACAGAAATGCAGAACATTTCACTTGTTAAATATTTTTCTCAGTTTCCCCAAGCTTGACGCTTTGATAAATCAATTAAGTTAAATGCCATATGAAGAACACGAACAATTTTTAAAGGTCGGACTATGGATATTCAAGTTTCAAATGTGGGTTACGACAACTCAGCGCCGATTACAGGGTATTTGCGAGTCGCACACTCTTGACTAGTGGATGTTTACTTGCTCTCTTTTGGACTGGTTATCGGCAGTCAAATTGCATGGCTATGTGACCCCCTTCATACATAAATAGATATATATATTTATAGTATATACATATACGTACATCCATCTTTCAGCTACAAGGGCCTTATCTTATCTTACGCCTGCCTTTTGGTATGCCATGAATGGGTAACGCTTGTAAAGTAGCCAAGATTATACTACTTCGTGTCTGATGATGCCTCTTTAATCTATTAACAAGTCAACACACTGAACCGCGTTGAGTCAGCAGTCATGGGAAATGTGATTAAATAAGAAATCGAAGAAATAAGCAAATGAAATAAATAGGGAAACACTCAAAAGAAAATACTTGGATATATAAATATTTCAGAAATATTCAAACAAATAGACATACAAACTGAATGATTGCATAGTCTCGGATTAGATATTGCCTTCAAATATATGGTATGTACAGCATAAAGATAATCAGGAGTTATTATATACATAGATACGATGAAAACTTAACCCATTTCCAATAAGTGAAACGCAAGGAGGACGAAATTCTTTTGGGAAAATTCACTTAAATGGGTGGAAAAGGGGTGAAAACGGATTACAATTTAATAGAGAATCCATTTGTTTCAATTCAAAACTAATTTATTATCATTTATAGTATTGAGCACTTCAAATCGATCGTTACCAAATCCCAAACCACACACTACAATCCATATTCATATAATATATATACATTATTTATGCAAATCCCACTTATGCAAAACTCGTTAATCTTGCAGAAAATGGAGCGCCAGGGCAAGATGGAGCTGGCGGCGAAGGAGCGTGAATCGCAGCGTCTGCAGCTGATACCCAAAAAATGGAATCGTCGCGAGGAATATGAGTTCCTGCGCGTGCTCACCGGCTACGGTGTCGATATGCAGCTGAGCACACCCATGGGCGGCAGCAGCAGTGGTCACAGTCCCGACTGGACGAAGTTTAAGCAGATGGCACATCTGGAGCGCAAAAGCGACGAGACGCTCAGCGACTACTACAAGGTCTTTGTGGCCATGTGCCGGCGCCAGGCGGGCTTGAAGCTCAGCGAGAACGAGCGCGGTCTGGAGGGCATCATCGAGGAGGTCGAAAAGGAGCACGCTAAGCTCATTCTGGATCGTCTCGAGCTGCTGGCCAAGCTGCGCGAAGTGGCCCGCAATCCCCAGCTCGACGAGCGGCTCAAACAGTGCGCCATGAACACCGATACGCCCGACTGGTGGGAGCCGGGTCGGCACGATAAGGAACTGATTGCGGCCGTGCTTAAGCATGGTCTTTACCGCTCCGAGACGTTCATCTTTAACGATCCCAACTTTAGTTTCTGCGAGTCGGAGAAGCGTTTCATACGCGAGCTCGAGGCACAGATTCAGCGCACCATCAAACTGGAGGCCTTTAACGCAGAGAAGGCCGAAAAGGCGGCAGCCGCTGAAAAAGCAGCTGCAGCCGAAAAGGCAGCTGCGGCGACTGCAGCAGCGGCTGCAGCAGCGGCCGCTGCAGCTGCAGCAGTCAAGCACGAGGTTATCGATCTGGATGATGAGCTGCTCACCAAGGAGAGTGTCATCAAAAAGGAGTCGCCCGTCAAGGCTGAAGTTAATTCCGAGCAGAGCACAGACAAAGCAGAGGTCGAAGAAAGCGAAGAGAAACCGGTGAACAAAGCAGCCACAGAGAAAATGGAAGAGGATGAAGAAGTCCCAGCCGAGAAGGCCGATAAGGAATCGCTGGATGAAGCCAAGCTGCTGCCCACTGAAGCCGCTGAAGAGGCAGCGGAAGCTGAAGCCGAAGCCGAAACCGAAGTCAAGCCCAAAGAGAGCGAAGACAAAATGGACGTGGACGAGCCAATTGCGGAAAATGGCAACGAAAAGGAAGCCGCAACGGAGGCAGAAGCAACGGCCGACACCGAAAAGACAGCCGAAAGCCTAAAATCAGAGGCAGCCGAAACAGAGAAGTCGAGTGAAAAGGCGGAAGACAGCCCAATGGACACAGAGCCCGCAAAGTTGGCAGTTACCGAGGAAAAGGAATCCGCTGAAGCATCGGAAGAGGAAGCGGCAGCTGTCAAAGCTGAAGCAGCGGCCGAGAAAAGCGACGAGACCGTTGAGACCGCTGCCAAGGAAAGCCCAGAGGCAGATAAGGAACCAGCTGCAGAAGCAGTCGAAAGTGAGTCCAAGAAGGTCGAGGCTGAAGCGGATGCCAGCAAAACAGGAGAAGTTGCAGCGGAGGTCAAGAGCGTTGAGAAGCCGCCCGCAGAACAGGAGATACTCGACCTAGTGGCCGGGCCCAGCGATCCCGATGACGACGAGGTCATGAAGGAGAAGGAGAAAGCCGTCGAGGAGGAGTGCAAAAAGCAGGCAGCCGAACTGAAAGCACGCTTTCCCGATCTCGAGGTCATCCAGCCGGCAACTGTGAAACAGCAAAAGCTGGAGAAGCCTAAGCTCGAGATGTGCATGATACGCTGGTTCAAGGACTTCGCCCTGGAGCGACGCATCGCCCACATCGTGGTCTGCGTAGAGACGAACAAATGGCCCGTGGATAAGCACTATAGCGCATTTGCCGGACTAAAGGGCACCACAGACCTTAACATTGCCCTGCACGAGTCCATACCCCATCTGAATAGCAGCGAGCGACGCTCGACAACGCCCGACGTGATAACCATAACCACAGACCAGGGCGTGACCAAGCATCTGCAGGCCTCCCAAATGCAACAGGTGGCCAGCAATGCGAGCGTTTCGTCGTCGGGCGGCAATGTGCAGTCGGTGCTGCCGTCGCCCAAGACGCCGGTTGCGGCGCCCACCACATTGCCGGGCCTGGATGCGAACAGCATCAATGCAGCTGTCGCGGCTGCCGTTGCCGCTGCGGCCAGCGGTGGTAATGCCACATCTTTGTCGGCGCTGCTGCCAGGCATGTCGTTGAGTGCGGCGACAGCTGGCGCCAGTGCTGCAGCGGCTGTCAGCGCGGCGGCGGGTCTAAATGTACCCAGTGCCAGCGGCCTTGGCTCCAATGCGGGCAAGAAACGCAAGCGGCACATTGCCATCGACGTGGAAACGGAGCGTGCCAAGCTGCACGCGCTGCTCAACAGCTCGTCGAGTAAGTCAAGATTTGAAGCTCAATTTTAAAGACCACAACTAATCCAATGCCATTTTTCCCATTTACAGTGGCGCCCAAGGACTGGGAGAGTGAGATAGCCAACATGGAGGCTTTAACGGGCGCTCGCGACGGGCGACGTGGCGGCTCGAGCGCTGCCGCCTCGGCGGCCGCTTTGAGTGGCATGCAACCGCCGCCAGCGCATCAGCACGCCTCGCTGTCGCGTCAGTCGTCCGGGCAGTTTAATAAGCCCGCTGTGCCGGCACTGAAAACGCCGCCACCTTCAATGGGTGCACCCATGGATCTGTCCTCCAGGTGTGTAATCTTTGAGCGCAACTGCCATTTAATGCCTACCACAATTTCAACTCTTTCAACTCTCTCCCACAGCAGCCTGCCCAAGATGAATATGACGGAAATGCTGAAGTCAGCGTCCAGTGCTGGCGCCATTGATCTGAGCGAGGTGCAGGACTTCTCTATGCCCTCCAAGAAATCCAGTGTGCATGCGGCGCTTAGCTCCGCGTTCCCCTCAATGGCAGGCAGCAAGAGCAAGCTAGATGACACGCTCAACAAGCTGATGAAGAAGAACAATTGCGTAAGTATTTGCGCTAGAGACAACCTGGCATGCGAGGTGTTTAATTATTGAAATCCCTTCTCCACAGACCATTGAGGAGCCGGTTATAGGCAAGGAGAAGAAGCGCAAGAAGCTGGATGAGATTGTGCTCGGCCTGTCGGCGGCCAAGGAGCAAAAGACCTTCCCGGATCCATCGCTGCCCTCATCAAAGAAACCACAAATACCGCCCAGTGTATCCGTGACGCCCGCCAATCTGCAGGCGCCCAGCCAGCAGCAGTCCAATCAGAAGCCATTTACCATCACTGTCACGACAGTGCCCGGAAGTGAGTTGGAGTCTCTGCGCTTTCTTTTCTAAAAGCCAAGCCGAGGCGCTTCATTAGTCAACAACAACTAATCTCTCCTTCTCTCTCTCCCTTCTCTTCTTCTGCAGAGTCCAAGAGCGGCGGTCAGGGCAGCGGCGGCGGCGGCGGCGCCAGCAGCTCCTCGGGCAGCGGCCTCAGCGCGCTGCAAAACATGGCCATGGGCGGTCTTTCGAGCAAGGACAGCCTCAATGCTCTGCTTGCCCAGACGATGGCCACCGATCCGCAATCGTTCCTCAAGCAACAGCAGAAGATGATGCAATTCCTGCCGCCCTCACAGCGCAAAGCGTACGAGAACATGCTGGCCGAAATGGAGCAGGCGATGAAGCTCAGCTCCAAATACAATTCCTCCCACGACGTCAAGGTCAACAAATGGCTCTCGGACATGACCAACCCCCTGGGCGACCAGCTCAGCATTGATTATGTTGGCGCTGGCGGCGGTGGCGCTGCTGGCAGCAGCAACAGTCGACGCGGCAATCGCCAGCAAAGCAGCAGCTCCAGCGCCCAGCAGGCGGCCAATGCAGCGCAGCTGCAAAAGCAGCAACAGCAGCAGCAACAACAACAACAGCAACAACAGCAGCAGCAACAACAGCAGCAGCAACAACAACAGCAGCAACAGCAACAGCAGCAACAACAACAATCCATGGCTGGTCCGCAGGGTCTGACCGGGGAGGAGCCGGTGCCGGTGATCAACAAGCAGACGGGCAAGAGGCTGGGCGGCAACAAGGCGCCACAACTGAAGCGCCTTATGCAATGGTACGTGGGAACATGTTCTCGACTTGGTATAGCTAGCAATTAATCAAAGTAGAGTGTTGGCTCGCTAACTGAAACACATTGGCAGATTCCCAATTGAAGGAAATTTCAATTTCTATCAAATTATAAATACAAGTCAAGGTTTTTATTAGCGAACGGCCACTGTACTTGAAACAATTCACGCGCAAGTCTGATAAATTGGTGGATTCGTTTTGTATGGAAAGATTTCATAAAGCATGTTGAATTTGATAAGTGAAGATTTTGAAACTCCACCCGCACAGGCGTAATTTGGGTGGAAAACTCAAAATCTTAAGAATAATTGGCTCAGACAGAGCCTGGTATTATTATTAGCTCTTATACAATATAAAGTAATTTCTTTGTTCTTCCACAGGCTCACCGAGAATCCCAACTATGAGGTGGACCCCAAGTGGCTGGAGCAGATGCAGAATCCGATGTCGGCGCCATCACCAAAGCCGAGCGCCAGCGGCATGGACAACAGCGGTGGCTACGGCGGCGGTGGCTCTAAATCGCACGGTGGACGACCCTCCTCGAATTCGAGCAACGCCTCCTCCGGCGGCCACACGCAACAGCCAAGCGCCGCACAGTCGCCGGCGGGCAATTCGAGCGGCTCGTCGAAGAAGTCGTCGAGGCAATCGCAGTCGGCGGCCGCCTTGGATCAGGCGGCGTTGCAGTTCGGCTCGCTGGCTGGCCTCAATCCCAATTTGCTGGCCAATCTGCCAGGTTTGGGCGGCTTCGATCCAAAGAATCCGCTCGCCGCGTTCGATCCGAAGAATCCGCTGCTGTCGATGCCATTCGGCGGTATGCCCGGCATGGGTAATCTGCCCGGCTTGGGCAATCTTAACAACATGAATCTGTTCGCCAGCCTGGCTGGCATGGGAGGCCTGGGCAATCTGGCCGGCATGGATGCCCAGTCGCTGGCTGCGCTCATGGCTGCTGCGGGTCCAACGCTCGGCGGCCTCACAGGCAGCACGAGCGCGGGCACCGGCAAGAGCCAGTCGCAGTCCAGCGCTGGTGGCAACTCCTCCAGCGCCTCCTCATCGGCGGCCAGCAAGAAGAAGCAACAACAGAACGAGGCTGCGCAGCTGGCAGCTGCCGCTGCCGCAGTCAATAGCAGCGCAGGCGGAGGATCGGGCGGTGGCAAGAATGCGGGCGCATCGGCATCGCAGCTGGCCGCCGGTTTTCCGTTCCTGTTCCCCAATCCCTCGCTGCTGTACCCGCCCATGGGTCTGGGCGGACTCAATCCGTATTCGTTGGGCTCCAGCGGCCTGGGCTCGGCCTACGATCAGCTGGCACAGCAATATAATCTGCTTAACGGCGTGGCCACCTCCTCGGCGGCCGTTACCGGCTCGACGCAGTCGGCCAAGTCGCATCAGTCGCAGTCGAGCAAATCGAGCAATTCCCGCAACGCCGCCAACTCGGCGGCCAATTCGGCGGCCAACCTGATGAACGCCATGGCCAGCATGAGCGCCGGCACAGTGACAACGCCCTCGACCAGCTCCAGTCGCAGCCGTCAAAGCAGCAATCAACGCAACTCTGCCGCTTCGGCGACGCCCAGTGCCGCGGACATGGCACAACTGTCGAGCCTGCTGATGCCCGGCGCCGATCCACACTTGCTCGAATCGCTCAGCCGCATGAGCAGCATGGACCTGGCCCAAGCAACGCGTCTCATGAGCTCCCTAGGCATGCCGCCGCTGCCCACGCCGAGCAGCTCGAACAACACCAGCAGCAGTAGCTCCAGCGCTGCCAGCAAACGTGCCGCAGCTGCAGCCGCTGCCAACGAGGCGTCCGCCAAGGAGCAACAGAAGTGGTTCGAGAGCATAGCACGTGGCGCCCTGCCAACGGATCTGGCAGCGCTGCAGGCCTTCTCCCAGGGCAAAATGCCCAGCACATCCAGTTCCGGCGGCAACAACAACAGCGGCGGCGGCTCATCGGCCAGCAAGAGTTCCAAATCCGCCGCAGCAGCTGCAGCTGCAGCAGCAGCAGCCGCCGCACAGCTGCCACAGATACCCGGCATGTCCAGTGACTTCTCGCAGGCGTTGCTTGCCGAGATGGCGGCCCAGGCGATGGCCGCTGCCGGCGGCTCATTGCCACTCAGCGGTCCTGGCTCATTGGCCAGCCTGGCTGGCCTCACTGGCGGCGCCTCATCTTCATCTGGAGGAGGTGGCGGCGGCGGAAGCAGCAGCAGCAGTTCGGCTGCCAAGCGGCAGCGCGAACAGGATGCATTCAAGCAGCAAATGGACTTTTATACCAAGTCGCTGGGTCTAGGCTCGGGCATCTCGTTGATACCCACCTCATCGGCCAGCAGCAGCAGCCTCAATGCCGCCTATGCGGCCGCCCTTGATGCGGAACATTTGCAGCAGCAGCAACAACAACAGCAGCAGCAGCACAAGTCGAAGCGTGCGCGCAGCGAGATGCATCCGACCAAGGATGAGCTAGCAGCTGCCGCGCTGGCCGCAGGCTTGCCGCTCAATTTGGGCGCCAGCATCGAGAAGAGTCTGCGCGGCGTAAGCGGCTCCAGCAGCTGCTCGACGCCAGCGCCAACGCCCACGCCAGAGCAGGATAAGGTGACGCTGACGCCGCTGAACGCGAGCTCCAGTGCAGCCAACAATGCGGCTCTTGCCGCGAATCTGCCTTCACAGACGACCATCACAATTGCGCCGCCGATCAGCAGCGGTGCGAGCACCAGCAGCGAGCGCTCCGAGCGCAGCGAGTCGCGCATCTCCCTGACCATCACGAATGCCGCGGATGCGGCCAAGCTGCCGCCGCCGTACGAGGAGGCCGACGAGCTCATCATTCAGCCCATACTCAAGAAGCCAGCGGCCCCAGGCAGCAGTCACAGCGGCAGTGTCGAGGATCTCGATGCCAGCGGCGGTGGCGGCAACAATAATAACTCGTCGGCAAATCTAAGCGGCTCCAGCAGCAGCAGCTCCTCGGTTGCCGCGGCGGCGGCGGCAGCAGCAGCTGCTGCCGAAGAGAATCGACGCTCTTCCAATCGCCTCAAGCGTCCACGTTCCGGCAATGAACACGGCGGCGCCGGCGCGGAACAGCCGCCCGAGAAGCGACGTGAGCTGCGCTCCACGCGCCACACACGCCAGTCGGCAGATGCCGCCACGCTAAATCTGTCGGCGGGCAGCGAGTCCGAGGAGCGGAACGAATGAGTAAAGCGACGCGCCTAGCCAGACGAGAGCGCCCCGCCGGTGGGCGCCCGAACCAGACAGGGCAACAAGAACAACAACAGCAAAAATAGCAAAAACAACAACAGCAACAAAAAGAGCAAAAATGATAACAAAAAGAGAAACCAAAAGCAACGGAAAAAGGCCACGAAGAAGCAGAAGAAGAGCCAAACGAGTAAAGCAAACGGAAACGGAAGCGGAAACGGACGAGCAGCGGCAAAAGCTGAGACAAACGCACGCAAATTGAACTCAAGGCTAAATGTAACGAGTACGCGAACTAGTTCCAAAACTCGAACGAGAACTCGATCGCGAACGAGTACGCTAACGAGAGCACGAGCGAGAAACTGTGCGAACAGGAGTAGTAGATCCCTTAAGCTTAAAGTTGTGTAAAGTATAAGTAAACCATTATATATATTTATATATATATATATATATATAAATATTATATATATATTACGCATATATATATATACATATACATTTAAAGCGAGTAGAAGTAACGAGTGAGCGGTCCCGGGATGCAGCTGCTGCTGCGCGCCAGGCTCGCAGCTGGGACGCTTCCGTGTGGACAGCAGCGGACGCGGATGCTGCAACAAACAGCGCCCGCTGCTGTGGCACACATGAGGCCTGCCAGCTCACCTGGTGCGCACCTGTATCCCGTGGCCACTGCTGGAAAGCGGGAAACACAACGCAACACAGCTGCCACGCCCCCTCCTATGCCTCTCCGCCGCGCACTGCTGCAACTAATGCGTTAGGCGAGGGAGGGCGGACGGGGGAGGTGGTTGGGCAGGTTTGTTGCGTGCGTTTCGTACGATTAACGAGTATATTAAAAAAGCGCTTATAATTTAATTGTAACAGAGGGGGCGGTGGGCAGGGGGTCTGCTGCTGCGACCACCCCCATCCCCACCCCCGAAAGAACACGCAGATGAATAACGGTTTAAATTATTGCAAATTATTATTGATAACTGATAAGCAAAAACAAAAACAAAAGCAAAACAAAAAAAAAAAAGAATGTTTAAACAGCAAACTAACTTAAAAGCAAATTGACAAACACACACACACACTCACACACAGTCTCACTCACACACACACACACCACCTATTATGATGTATACACACACACACACATATATATATATATAGATTGTAGCATTAATTGGGTTCAATGCTGTCGTCCTTTACAAGAGTTAATCTTAATCACAAAACAAAACAAGAAAAACCTGTACATATTTTAGTATCTTTAATGGATCTTTAATCATCAAAAATCAAATCAACTCAAATCGGATCAAATCGGATCGTATCAGAATCCCAATTCATGTATTTGCACTCCATTTGTTTTGATTTCATCTCTATAATGTGATGTGTGTATGTGACCCAATTCCCGATCCTAACTTTGTTCTCTTCATTCACTTGGTCGTCCTGCCTATGTTATATTTGTGTACTCGGTATGTCCTATATACATATAAATATATACATATTCACATATACATACATATATATACACACGTATATATATATATTGACTTTGTCGTCAAATCGCTTTTAATTTTATAATTTTAATTATGTAATTAGTAAAACAATTTATATTGCATAAGTTTTAATTTGTATTTTGTATGTTTTTAAAAATGAATTCAAACCAAGCAACAACAACAACAACAACCACACGAAAACACAACATAAAAAACGAAACAAAACAAAAATGTTTATTGACAAATCGTTTACTTTTTTTTAAAACACAAATCAATATTTATGTACATGTAATTGGCGACTAGCCCGTTTATATGTATTACATTTTAATTATATAAATTAAATGGAAATACGATTTTGTTTGCACTGCGATCCATTAAACTACAGCTAAAAATAAACAATATAAAAGAAAGAACGAAAGAAAGCAAGTAAGAAAGTAAAATAAACAGTTGCACCAACAGACAAGAGCAAATAACAATTTAAATTAGACATGCTAAGTATAAATCTTAATTAAAGTATGATAATTACAACAACACAACTACAGCAACAGCAACAACAAGATAAATATATGAAAAATAAATTTCCAAAATTACAACAAAATATTGACTTTTAATCTCCTTTGAATGCAGAGCGATGTAGTTGGTTCTTACGATTCTTAACGCGCCAAGTCCTTTGAAAATCGGTAAGGATATAGGCGAGTTATGGCTGTTTTTCTAAAAAGGATACGATTACAAAATCGACCATAACCTGGCCAATTCAACTACTATCCTGATGTCCTTTGGCCAACAGATAGTCCTTGTCCTGCCGATTTAGAATTTCTAATGTAAAAGGACGAACATCCTTCAAGGAGCAAAGATATAGGGCAGTATTTTTTGTACAGAAAACAGAAGATTATTCGTCCGTGTCCTTGAGGATTCTAACGGGTCCTGTGTCAAACGATTCCTGTGGCTCAGGGCTATCAACTGGCCAAAGGACATCAAAATCGTCCTTGTAGTTCCAGAGATATGGCTACTTTTCTAAAAAGGACATTCTTCTTTTACCCATATCTTGGCCATATCCTTAAGGATATCGAAAGGATATGGCTTTTTGAACTCGTGAGAGTCAGGACTATCGATCGGCATTCAAGGATTTCAAGGATTCCACCAAAAATTTTCCTTAAATTTTTCCAAGGGGGTTAGTCGCAAAATTGGCTAAAATCGAAAAAATCCGGGCTAACTTGGCCATTTGAAGGACTATCGGGATGTCCTTTGGCCAGTAGACACTCCTCATCCTCCCAATTAAGAATATACCATCCAAAGGACGATAGTCCTTCAAACAGCGAAGTTTTAAGGACATTTTTGTGAACAGAAAATAGGCTATATCTTGGCTGTATCCTTGCGTATCCTGACGAATCCTGTGTCAAATTAATTGTATGGACCGGGGCTATCAACTGGCCAAAGGACATCAAAATCGTCCTTGTAGTTTCAGAGATATCAAGGATTTTGTGTTTTAGGCTTGTTTTCCTTGCCGGCAGCGACGAAAATTTGTCAAGTCCTGCATTCTTAGATGACCCCATAATCTTTTGATGCAGATCGATGTAGTTGGTCCTTACGATTCTAACGCACCAAGTCCTTTGAAAATCTGCAAGGATATGGCCGAGTTATGGCAATTTTTCGAATAATTTATGCATCACAAAATCGGCTATAACTTGGCCATTTCAAGGACTATCTTGATGTCATTTGGGCACCAGACATTCCGTGTCCATCCGATTCTGAATATGTAATGAAAAGGACGAAAATCCTTAAAGGACCCAAAGACAAAAGGACATTTTTTGGTACAAAAATAGCTCATTACTCGGCCATATCCTTGCAGATCCTGACGAGTCCTGCGCCAAAAAAATTGTGCGCACCAGAGGTCTCAACTGGCCAAAGGACATTGAAATCCTCCTTGTAGTTTCCGAGAAATAAAGCATTTTGTTATTTTCACCTAAAGGCGCTCGCTTGTACGCATTTAATATTTAAACATTAACGGTCGCTAGCTTCCGCAACACTGGGCCACTTGGCTGGCAAAATTTAAACAAAAATCCAGCTGAAGTACCAGGCGAACAGAAATGCCCAGCAGGTCGACACAATTTCCGCAGAAAAATTTTCATTGCATACCCACAAGGAGCATAAATGTTAAGTTGCTGCTGACTTGCAATTTTCTTAACAGAGGCCTGTTAGGCAACATTAACAGCCCATGTAAGAGGGCTGCTGTAACGGACGGCCGTTAAATTAATGTAAAAGGGGTGCTGAAAGCAAAAGCATGCATGTTTGTGTACAATTTCAATGCAAAATTAGCATGAAATGCGACCTCTAGGTTCACCAGGACTATATCTTTGGTATGGTATAACCAAAGGATACAGAGGTCAACTAGAAACCATCGAAAGAAGTGGGCTGCTGCAATAAACATTAACTAATGTAGTCTTCCTGTTGTTTTTGTTTTTACTACGCAATTCATAGATATATGCATGTATATTCACAGTAATCGAGTTTAACTTAACTAGAGGCAATAAAAGCTGCTTTTAGCAATGCGAGAAATCAAAATTTCGGTAGATAAATTGACGTCTAACTCTAATTTCGCTGCAAAAATATCGTTGAAAACGTTGTTCCACTTGTTTAGGACCGATCGCTTATGCCAATTGAAGGTCTAGGGTTGGAAAAGAACTTACAATAAATACAAAAACGTACAAACATGTATAATATACAATGTATAAATCTGTGCATTAGCATTTAAAGCACTTCAACAGCGAAGAGCCCCGCGCCGTAAGGGGCCTCACCTCGACACGATAGTAAACTTTGAGTCTTAAAGGCTATAGAGCTAAATAATTTGCGCATGTTTATGCCTTCGGCTTGGTATGGTTTTGGCTATGATCCTGGCTCGAACTATATGTGTTGCATGAACAGGGATCGCTCGAATGCCTCCTCGAGCAGTTCCTGATTGCGTCGCTTCTCCTCCGGCGTCAGCTCGCGCAGCTCATCAAAGCCGTCATCCGAATATGCATTTTCATCGTCCTCTCGCTCCTCGCCAGCAGCCAGAGGCAGCAATGGCTCGCCAATGATGTGGCGTATATCATTGGGCAACGCCTCAGATGCCTTCAGCTGTAGGTAGATGGCCTCGGCTGTTTCCAGAGTGCGTTTCAAATCGATGTTGCCCGTTAGTTCGTTGACATGTTTTAGGATTTCGGTGAATTCGTATTTTCTATCAATAATCACGTTCGTCTCCTGGTCCAGTATGGCCACCGAGAAGAGCAGGTGAAAGTTGGCACAAGGTAGACGCGTCCACAGGCACTCCCAGAGCTTGAGCACATCGTCGTTGTCCAGCTCCCGCTTGTACCAGACGAGCAACCAGCGGAAACAGAAGTACATGTTGTCCGATTCATGACTGCACATGTATTTGAAGAGCGGCGCATTGGCTACCTCCAGAAGGCGACGCAGTTGCGCAAACTGCGTCTTCATGCCAGCCTGATCCATGTCAAAGTTGCTAAACACCATGTCCATGAAGCCGACAAAACACCAAAATGCATCCACCTCATTGACCTGAATCTCCAGTATGGGTGCCAACAGATCGGACATGCCCTGGACGTAGCCCAGATCAAAATTGTACATAACATAGGTCATGAGTATGCCTTGCAAGAGCATCAGATTTGGATTATCCTCGCCGGCGAAAAACTGTTGCGAGCGGTCCGTGCGCTTCACATCCTTCTCGATTTGGCACTTGCGATCCCGATATCCGCTAAAGTTAGCCTCCTGGGTGGTGGTCATGGCCAGCCACTGTGCCTTCATTTTATAGTATTCTTTTGTCTTTTGGCTGCGCCGCTCGATGCGCTCCAGTTCCGTGTCGGACCATTCGTAATAGTTTAATAAATATTTCCAGACCTCTGCGCGCAGGCTGGGCACAATGCCCCCGCGAAAGATAAGCTCTTTGATACGTAAGCTATCCGAGATGCGACCGTCGCGCGTCTTGAATTCCAACCACTGTGCCTCATTGAGCGGTTGGCCTGGAACCACAAATATGAATAATGAAATAGATGCAACTCATTGAAGCTAGCGAACACTTACCACGTTGCACGCTCTGGCGTGCTGGCAGATTGTTGACTATTTTCTCATCCTGGGCATTTAGGTTCTCCAGTTCACTATCCGCTGGGGATTTGTCGGCACTCTCGCCGCGACTCTGACTGTTCGAAGAGCAGGCGCTGTTCGTGCTGCCGCTCAGCTTGATAAACTGATAGTTGTCCGGTGAGGTCTGGCGATCGCCGTGCACCAGCGAGCCGGGACGCGATTTGGGCGACCGTTGAAACGGCGGCTGCACGTAGTCCGGTATGTTGCCAAGGAAGCCAGCCAATTTATTGGGCAGCCAGCTTTCTCTGGGCAATTGGCTAGCCTTAATTTCGCCAATATCCAGTTCGGCAAATGTCTTTTTCAGCTTCTGGTTTTCCGTGTTCAATATGGCATATACCTCGCCGCCGCTGCGTCCCGCTTCCGAGCTTTCAATGAAATGCTGCTGACGCATGGAACGCACAAAGAGATCCGCGTTGCCGTGCTGAAAGAAGAACTCGCAGTGCACGCCGTTATCCGATTTGCGCAGGAATCGTAATGTCTGCCCACGGTGCTGCACCTCAACGGCAGCCAAATCCTCCAATAAGGCGCGCATTATTCGAGCACGAGCTGGCGCAACATTTCCATTGCTGCCCAGCTCTGCGGGCTTTGTATTGAAGGCGCTGCACTCGGATGTGGTGCGTGTGCGACCCGATATTGTATCCACCAGTGCCCAATCGCCCTGATCCTGGCTATCGTCGGCTATCATAATGTTATCATTTAGATGCCATTCCACATACACGCGACGCCGTGGCAGGCTGTACTCGACCAGGGACAGGGAGCCGCTGGTATTCAATTCAGCAATATGTTCCGCATTGGCCTTCTTCAAAAGCACGCCGTCATGTGTGCATAGCACCTGCAAAAGCACAATAAAACAAAACAATTTAAATGGGGCCACAACAATATGAGTCAGTTTTTATGGAACAAAGACTTTGGCAGCGACGTTCAACTTACGCTACCATTTCCCTGGGGTACATCCGATTCGGATGCGCCGATGCCCTCTTGGGATTCGCTTAGCACGCCCAGCATTGGCTGGCAGCGCTCATAGCGCACCGAATCGTTCATAGCGGCCAGCCGATTAGATTTTTCCACAATGGACCAATAAAAATTTTCAGCAAATTATTACGTTCTAGATATAAACAATTAGATTTAACTGAAATTTTGTGTGTACACACTGCAAATGCAAGGCTGCCAACTCATGTTTAGCTGTGGGATTATTTAATGCATTTCAACTGTTTGGTATTTATGTGAACTCGCTGGCAGCCCTGGCCAACTGGGACATTTCTGTGAATGTAGGGCTGAAAAATACGTTAGCTTTGGGACTAATTTAAATGTATTTAAAAGATAACTATATTTGTTTAGTAAATTCTAGTGTAATGGGTAACTCATAATGTGCTTATCCTCCTGTTTCTCCTTTAAATAGCCTTAAAATGTATTTTCTTTTAATTATTTATTACTTTTCTGTTCTGTGCATTGTCGAAGCTTGATCAACGTGAATCCTTCATTGAAATAATGCGGCTCACAATTTTTGCTGTGCATATGTAAAATGATTTTGAAATAACTCGCAACAGAATTTAAATTTAATCACATCATGGCCACCGAGCGACCAATTGATCGAGAGCGAAAGTATTATTGTGTGCACTCTACACACGTGGGCCATATGACACTTAATCAATCGTTAATGATCGCCAAACATTTTTGGCTTGAGGTAGCGTATGCCGGAACAGACACGTTCAGTTAGTCTGTGAAAATAGGCATTATGTGTGTGTACCACATATTTTTCTCGAGTTTTGTAAATAGATTAAAAGTGCCCCATTCGTGTGTGATAAGTGCAAGTTTTCGTTTTTCCGAATCTTAAACGCAGGCGCCCGAATCTCAAATTCGTGCGAGCATTCGAAAACATCTTTCTGGCAGTTTTTGAAAATTTCAACGAACGCTCAGTTTGCAGTCTGCGAGTACGACGTTCAAACCGTGTCGGCTCATCGTGTTGTTCGTAAAAAATAAAAGCAAAACATTTTAATACAACTGAAATTGAATATTTACAGGTGGGTGAATTTTCCATGATGCTGTGCAAAGCTTTCGACCCACTGTGCCCTAGGCCTTCTATAAATACGGCAATACTCAAACTTAAATTGCCGTTTAAGATAATTAATGAAAACAGTTAACAGAAAAAAACACCAGACTATTGTTATATTGGGATTATATAATACTTAAAAGAGTCAACAATAATTACACCGAAGTAATCAATAGATAATGCGCCTTGAAAGTTGCACCAAATAGATGCGCGTACTTGAGAAACGTAAACAGTTTTTCTAGTTTTTTTTCTTCATAAAACAGATTTATGTATGATATACAGTTGTATATATATATATTGGAAAAAACATGGCCACCGAGTTTTATCAATGAAATTTAGCAACAAAATAATGTAGAGAAATACAAGGTATTGTGTCCTGAGAAATCAAATCGGAAACGAATCGGTTCTTGATTCGCATGCCAACTATTTAGACGACATTTCGGCATTACGCCCTTTATAGAGATCTTTCTCATTTGATCGTGTGATGATATCTAACGCCAGCTCTCCCACACATTGCCTCTCAATCGTGCTCTGATATTTCTCAGTGCATATATATATATATATAAATGTGTGTGTGTGTGTGTCAAATCGTGTTTTTCATTTATCGGGTAAAAACAACGGCCAAAAAACATGAAAATTGTATTCAGCATTCGTGGACAGAAATAGCGCCACCCACCCAACAGAAAACAGAAAAAGTTTTGAAACTGAATTTGCCTTACAGCATATTTCGGGTCGATTGGCTTAATTATGGATGAGCAATCACCTGGGCGGGGATTGCATACGATGAGAATTCATTTTAAATATCTAGTTTCTATTGCAGTTCGCTATCATGGAAAAGTCGTGTCGCCCCAAACGCAATCGTCGGCACAGCAGGTGAGTGGGACAGCAAAAAAATAAAATAAACAAATCAAAAGATATTCTATTGTCGCTAATGTCCAAGAGTTGGATTACAGACGCGCCTGGCCACCAGAGGATGATCTGCATCTGACTCGAGCAACGAAGCGTCTGTTTACGCCCGACATAAAACGAATGCTGAAGGATTGGCTGATACGACGACGCGAGAACCCCTATCCCAGCAGAGAGGAGAAGAAGCAATTGGCCGGAGAGACGGGCTTGACGTATACACAGATCTGCAATTGGTTTGCCAATTGGCGGCGCAAGTTAAAAAACTCGGAACGCGAGAAGGCCAAAAAGTCTTGGGGCCATCTGATCAAGAATTACAATCACAACGCACGAGGCAATGTGGAACAGTTTAGCATCTCGTCCGAGGACAGCATTTGGGAGGAGGACATGCGTGTGTGCGCAGCCGAAGATGATGAGGATGGTGAAGATGACGACGAGCTGTCCAGTCGCAGCACGGCCAGTGATGGCAATGATAACAATGCCTCCACCTGCTCGGCGCCATATAAGCCCAATTTTTATGTGGAATCCGAGTTGCTGCCGGACCAGGCGCAAGGTGAACGTGTGCCCATGTTGCCCACTGTGCCGGCAGGCAAGGCCAAGTACAAGCAGCAGATGATGGAGAAGTATCTGCGCGATAGCAATATACTGGATGCCAGCATGCCGGCGAACACAAGCGACAACAACGGCACCCAGCTGAACAAGTGGCTGGAGAGCGCCGCCAGATTCACGCCGGATAGGCACAACTATCACATTGAGTGGAATATGAGCAGGTGAGCCTAGGTGCAGGGGATCAATTGCTGTTATGCTAAGCTGTAGATTTTTTTCCAGGCACAAATGCGGCAGTCAGGAGCGGCCCGTGCAGAGCGAGGTGCTGTTCACCAGCGATGCCACCGCTGCGGCACGTGGCGAGCGTTGGCTGCTCCATCACAAGGACGAGCTGGATGCTGCCGAAGCGCTGGCGAATTTGGCCTTTAACTGCAGGCAGCGCTGGCATCACATGGCAACCACAATAACCTCCTAGACGGGACGCCACTGACGCCATCATTCCAGGCCGTTGGAAGAGTGCAATCTAGTTTTAAGCTGTAATCTTTAGTATGAAAGACAAATGACAATTATTTTTTCGCTGTTATTGTTATTAACAAATTATAACTTATGTCTGCGTTTCTTTCGGCTCCGTTGCCGCATCGCCTTGGGCGTGCACGTCCAGCACCTTGACCAGATTGCACTGATGCGCCTGCAGCTGCTGCACCACATTGCCGGCCGCCATATTAAGGGTTTGCACCAGCTGCGCCTGTGCCGCCTGAAGACCTGGCATCTGTGCGAAGTCCATCAGCTCGTTGCGGCTGAGCAGGGTGTTCTCTACAATGCCGCCCAGCAGCACCATCTGTGGCACTTTGCGCGTGATGCGCAACAGTGCTGCCACACGATGCTGATCCGGCGAGAACACAATGCAATGATTGGAGTGGAACAGCGGCACAATGGCCTCGTATTGTGTGCCGGCAACAGCCTGGGCAATGATCTTACGGCCGTAGGATTTTAGGTGCATGTTCTGCTTGTGCAGCTGGACGCGCACACGAAAGAGCTCGTCTGCCATTATTGAGTTTAAATGGAAGATGGCTACCAGTTTGGAATGATCCAACCAGTTGCGCACCTCGCGCGCTATAATCGCATTGTAGGGATTCTCCACCTGGGTCCCCAGACGTTCTGCCCGCGACTGAAAGCAGGTCAGAGTCTTCGGCAGCTCCGGATATTTGGGCTGTGTGACGGCCACAACACGCGCCCGCTCATAGTGAGGCTCCTTGGGGCGTTGTATGTTTATCTTGCCGCGAAAGCGCAGAAATTGCAGCAGCGGCGCACGAGCCGATGTGAGTGGCAGGCCTGCAATGGGCAGCAGCAGCGGCAGCGCGTAAATAAATGAATTGTATAATCACACAGCTGTTGCTGCGGGCCATAGAATGGAATCCAACGTGTAGCACGTGCGCTTACCTTGTTTTATCAGGTTGGACATGTTTGCAGTCAGTTCGGCTCGTAAATATAACTATTTTTATTCACTATTCTATAATTATTAACAAATTAAACGCTTAAATAAAAAAACCGAATGCATACACTCCGCGTTGCTTATTTCGATAGTTAATTATTAGTATATCGATAACATATAATGTGAACAAGTCAGCTGTTCCAGTTTAGCATTAATGTTCGCTGTTAATAACAGAAAAGCCAATGTTACACAAACTGTTCTTCCGTCAATTAACCATTAATATTGCAAATAAATAAAATTCAGTAGAATATTAAAAAATGGTTGATATGCGCATTACCTCTTAAGCTGATAAGGTTATTAAAAGAATGATTGTCTCCACAAAAGCCTGTTAAGGATTTTGAATAGCTGCCGTTCAAATATCAACAAAACTTTCATACATAATGCATAGGTATAGAATTTATTTAATTACAGGTATAACATTAACATCTATATATATGTATATATATATATATATATTTATGGGTTTTGTGTTCTTTTCATTTATATACTATAAGTTGCATTTCGCTAATGGGCTTGTGGACTGATAACGGTCTATCGAACAACCAACAGCTATTGTGAACGAAAGGGTTGGACGTGGAGAGCAATGGTAAAGTTGAAAAATAATTAAAACAAATCGTTTAACAGAAAAAGTTTATTGAATTGGTTTATTAATTCACTTAGAAATAAGTGTAATTTAATCGGTTTCTTCATCAAATAACTTAAAAATAACTAAAAATGTCTTAAAACAATAGCGTTTCATCTGTTCTTGTTGTGTTTACTGACAAAATGTTTTTCCTTTTTGCGATTTACTTCTGATCTCTCTCATAATCGTATCTTTATCGTGTTATATAATGTACAGTTTAGTTTTAAAACATACAACTAAATACGCGCTAAACACTAATTAAACTGTATTTACATGTACGTGAATTATCGTTTAGACGCTAAATAATTTAAATATTTTACAGTTTTGCTTTTTTTTCTCATTTGTTTTTCGTCACATAATTTACAAGTGGGCGTGAAAACGTTTAAGTTTAAGGAGTGTACAGAGGGATTTTATCATCTTCCTTTTCATATATATATATAATGTATATTGTGTATTGGGCGTCTGTATATGTGTTCTTTTATAGTCAGCTTCGGGCTTAAAATATATATGTTTGTGTATGTGTATGTGTATATATATATATGTAAATACGCTCTAATGCTACTGCCTGGCAGTTTACAAAGTTTCGCGCACAAGAACTAAACATTTAAATGATAACAAATGGAAACACCCAACTTTGCTTGAATTAGTTTCGTGTACAGTGTTGTGGCAGTGATGGTGGAGTTGGTGTTGTTGTTGTTGTTGTAGTTGTTGTTGTTGTAGTTGTAGTTGCTGTTACTGTTGATGCGATTTTCAAGCAAATCAGGTGGAAAAGCTAACAGTGAATAATCGGCAGAAAGGCAACCACAAAAATGCCAACAACGCGACGGCGCCAGCGTTGAGAGTATTTTTGTCGTCGGCTTGCGCCCCCTACAGGGAAATACATAAGCAACAAATTAATAAACTTGTCTCTAAACTTTAAAATATTTGGCTTAACATATTTGTTTATAATAATTAAATAGATATTTAATAATTGTAATTTATGTGTAGGTGTGTGTATATAATGTATGTTTATGTGGTTGTATATTTGTGTGTCTGTGTGTGTGTGTATCTATTTTAATGTTTGTAATTGTAGGAAAAAAGCCTCTGGGCGCATCTTTAAACCTAATTGTGCTTAACAGCAGTTGGCGACAGGTGGCGCTCATGGCGTTCTTCGGGTCAATGCGACACGCGCGGTTCACACGCGCATCACATGGAGCCGAGGAACAAATTGAAAAAAATTAGGAATATAAATAGAATCAAAACCCTAGAGCAAAATCAATAAACTACTTAATTAAGGGCGACGAAACTTTGTAAAATGCGAGCAGTAACTGGGCGTGCGTATGCGTGTGTGTGTATGTGTATGTAGGTGAATATGTGAAATAGTTCACCAATCAAAAACTTAAACGTGTGTTGTTGTTATTGCTGTTTCATATTTTCTTTTCGAATAGGGATAGTAGGTATATATGCTTGTATGTATGTATGTATGGTAGTAAGTAGTATGTAGTACAGTAAACAGTTAGGTTTTCTTTTTTAAGCAATTGTTGTTTTTTGTTTCACATTTCCTTTTCGTTTTGTTTTCATTTCATTTTCATTTTAAATTATAAGCAAAAAAAAATAAAAACTTTCTTGAGATCAAACTTAACGATACTTTGCAAGCTTTCAAAAATGTTGTTAAAAATTATTATGTATTATATGTTTATGAAAAGAAAAGAAACGAAAATTTGGACAAACATATTTTAGCAATTTTAGTGTTTTTCCTTCTGTTTTGTTTACGTTTTACACAATCTATATTATCTTGGAGGATTTGCGGGGGGAGGCTGTTTAAGAGGGTTGTTTTACGGATTTACATTGGTTTGTTTTAGTTGCCATCAATCAATTTCGATTGTTTTATGAGCTTGGCCTCAACTCTCTCTCTCTCTCTTGCATTTATTTATTTCAATAAAGTTTGCATTTTTTTCTCTTTACTTTTTGTTTTTTGTTTAGTTTTGCTTCTTTAAACTTTTGTGTTTTGTTTAAACGCTATTTAAAATTACTTAAAATACTAGAAGAGCGTAACTTGTTTTAGCTTTGTTGTAGTTGGTAGTTGTTGTTGTTGTTTTTGTATTATTGGTTGGTTTTTTGTTTACTTTACATGTGTTTGTTTCAGTTGTTCTTGATGTTCTTGTTGTGGTTGTTCTTGCATTTTCATATAGAGGAGACTTAGTCGGTGGTTGCTTAATTCTCATATCTGTGTGTTGTTTACGTAGATCTGGTTAAAACCAACCGCCTAGTATTTGATTAGACGGTGGCAATGACAATCAATAGGTGCGCCAGCTCGGCAACACGGTTCTTGAGATCGGGCGCAGCACGCTCCAGATTCTCATTGGCGAAATCGCATGCGGGAAATATGTGCACCACATACGCAGCCTGATCGCTGCCCGGCATGGGTATATTCACAATGCCAGCGGCCATCTTCTGCTGCAGATAGGTTATGAATCCGGTCTGCAGATTACGCGAATGCTGCAGCACGTCCGCATGATCGCGTCCACATGGCAGCGCCAGCAGCATGCAGTGCTCCTTGTCCACCTGCGCATAGAAACAATGTCCAATTAGTTAATCAAGTTTAATCTACATGAATAATAAATTTACGCACCTGCATCTTCTTTGCAACACCCTCCAGCTGCGTCTGCTCCAGACGCATGCGCTGTGCAATTCGCAGTTGTGGGGTGGCATTCTCCACCATGCTGGGCAGCGAAGCGCGCGCCACATTTGGATTGCCATGCACAAAGTGCATCTGAACGGCCGCCTGATCGGTCTTCAGTGCCAACAGACCCTGCCACATGACCGGATAGCGTTGCAGCAATGTGACGAGCGAGTCACCCGGCGGTGGTGGCATTGCGGCGGGTTGCGGTGGCCCGGGCTGGGGCTGCGGTTGCTGTGCGGTCAGCTCCATGCCGCCGTGCATTACGGACGCGGTCAAATGCTCCTGCTGTTGCTTGGCTGTAAATTGATTGGTGTGAGTCGCGATTGCCACAAGTTGTCTAGCATTTATATACGCACCAACTGCTGCTACTATGGATAGCCGTTCGTTCTCACGTTCGCGCTCCAAGAGCTTGGCCTGGCTGGCATGTAGACTATGCGGACCTGGCTGCACGGACACAGACACTGATGCGCCGCCGCTTATGTACGGACTGCCGCTGGCAACTGTTGGAGGCGGTGGCACCACAACACTTATCGAAGCTGCCGCACGGTGAGCCGGCGGCGGCTCCAGCTGCATGCCGGCACTCTCGTAGTAGCCGCCTCGTGTGGTCATCTCGCTGAAGTGGGCGTGCGGTATGCGCGCATTGTGCACATACACCTGAGCCATCTGCGGCGAGTCTGTGAATGGGTAGAATGGAAAGTGATTGATTAAGCTGGGGTGTTAAGTTTAAAGCTCAAAATGGTCTTACCCGCTGCAGTGCGATCCTGTGGACTCTGCAGGCTGTGCGGCACGGCAATGGTGCGCGGCGGTCCACTTCCCGGACGACGCAGCTCCAATGGCGGACTGCTGCTAATCATCTTGTCGTCATAGTCACCGCTGCGCATCATGTGGTGTTGATAGAGCATTGCGGCCCGATACGCAGTATCATTCTGCAAGTGAAATGGGGACACGAGATTAGAGTATATCTTTAAGGCAGGCAGTATATAAAATGCTGTTAGTTGTTTGGTAGTTTGTTTTAGGGATGGTTCTTGGGTTACGCTACTTCAAAGTTCCGCATGTAAAACTTGTGCATTACCGGTGTTATGGGCGATGCCTGCTGATGCGCTGGCGGCGGGCTCTGTGTATGCCGTCCGCTGACATAGGCGCCCAGATCATGCTGCGTCCATTTGGCAAGGCAAGGGTGTTAAGTTAAGGAAGTTAAATGTTAGCTTGGACATAAGATCTTAGCAAGAGCACAACAGCTCCATGCTAGTGTTAGTATATGGACAAGGACTTACCATGCTGGCGTCGAAGGGCGGCACGCCGGCCATGCCCGGTGGCAGCACCAGCGGCGAGACGCGTGGCTGTCCCTGTGGACTGATGTTCGGTATGGCGGTGCGCAGAACTGCAAACAAATTAGGTTTTAATTAGGATTAGCCAACAGTTGTCTAGGCATTGGACCTTACCTGCAGCTGTATTGGCTTGCTGCTGTTGTCCTGGTTTCATTGGTGGCGGACTACCAATGCTGCCGGGCAACAATTGACCCACCGCCTGCAGGCTGTGCACCACAGGATTGGGCTTTACTGGTGGCGGCGACGGTGTCAATTGATGTTGCTGCGGCTGCAAATGCGCCGCTGGCTTTGGCTGCAACAACAGCGCCGAGTGTGCGGGCAACAAGAGATTATGCGGAGGCAACTGGACCGGCTGTGCGTTCTTCTGCTGCACAGATTGTTTGTACAGCTGTTGCGGTTGCTGCTGTTGTTGTTGCTGTGCTGTTTGTTGTACATAGCCAAAGTTCTGTTTGCTCAGTTGCTGCGGCGGTTGTTGTTGTTGCTGCTGCGTTGGCAATACCGAAGCCTTTGAGCTAACCACGTGCAGTATTTGCGGATGCGCTGTTGGCGGTGCGGCTGTTGCCTGCTTGATGACCAGAGTCTGCTGCTGTTGCTGCTCCAGTTGTGGGGCATTTGGTGGCTGTTGCTGTTGCTGCTGTTGCTGGCCGTGTTGTGCGGCTGTGATACGCGGCGAGTGTGGCGAATGCGCTGTTGGCGGTGGTATATTGACCAGCAGATGCTGCTGCTGTTGAGGTTGCTGCTGTTGGCCCAGCATGTGGCGCGCTATGAGATTTGGCTGCAGGAGCTGTTGATTGCCGGCAGCATCAGTGAGCAGCATGTGCCCCGGATGTGGCGGCTGTTGATGCTGTTTGTTGGGCGTCAATTGTTGCTGTTGTTGCTGCTGCTGCAGGTTCTTCTCGCGATTGAGCACATGCGCCTTGAGCGGTTGTGGCGGACGCACCGTTGTGTGCTGTGCATGTTGCAGCACAGTTGTCAGCACCAGCGGCTGCTTGTTGGCCAACACATGTTGTTGTTGTTGCTGCTGCTGCTGCGGTGGCGCCTGTTGCAGCTGTTGTTGCTGCTGCTGCTGCTGCTGCTGTATTATAAGCGTGGGCTGCACAGGCGAGGCATTGCTCTTGACCAGCACGCTGACGGGCTTGTTTAGCAACGTTGCCGCCGCCTCCTGCACCTGGAGCTGAACGGGCTTGCTCAGCGTTGTTATGGGCGTGGTAGGTGCTAAGACTGTGGAGCTGATTTGCAGCTGTTGCTGCTGTTGTTGCTGCTGCTGCAGTGGCGCCGCTTCATTGCTACTGTTGGCGGGCGCCGCCGCATTGGCAGCCGGCAAATTGCCCTCCTTGCCCTGCGGCATGCCCGCAGTAATGACACCCGTGACGGGATCAATTAAAGCCTTGCTAACTGCATCCGCGGCACCACCTGTGATCTTCTGCGTGGCCGCCGGAGCGGCTGTCTGATGCATGGGCGGCATGGATGAGTTGATGGCCTGATAGGATTCGATTTCGGCTGCGGCAATCGCCTTCTTTTTCGGATGCTGTGGCGTTGGTTTGGATAGGACAACTGGTGGCACCTGCAATGGCTCTGCTGGTGGTGTTGTTGTTGTCGGCGGCGGCGGGGGTGGTGGTGTTTCCTTGACCTCCGGGACATGCGCAATGTGCGGTGTTGACGGCTGTTGTTGTGGTTGCTGCTGCTGCATCGTTGCTGGCGTGTCAACCACAGCTGCTGCTGCAGGCACCGCTGCTGCAGCAGGTGGCGGCAGCAACAGTGGTTGCGCCTCCTCCTGCACACCAGCTGGCGGGTCAGAAATGGTCTTGCGTTCTTTGGAGCGCCTAGGCCTGCCCACGGCATTGGGCGTTTGTGCCGCATCCGTTTTCTTGGCCTGTGCATTGCGCCCGGATCGTCGCGGCGGCGTTTGTGCGCCCTTGGGCAACTGTTGTTGTTGCTGTTGTTGCAATTGTTGCTGCAGCTGCTGTTGTGTGTTTGTATTGCGCACAACATCTTCGATAATGTCGTCCACAGTGCTGCGATCCTCCTTCTCTTGCAAACGCCGGGACTTGCGTGTGTTGCAGGACTCTGAGCTGTCCGTGTTGTGCTCCAGTTGCTGCTGTGTCTGCTGCTGTTGTTGTTGCTGCGCCTGCTGCTGTTGTTGTTGCTGCGCCTGCTGCTGTTGTTGTTGCTGCGCCTGCTGCTGCTGCTGCGTCTGCACATGTGGCACCTCGGCTTGGCTCTCCAGTTCGCTGCTGTTCTTAAGCTTGTTGATAGTTAGTATAAGCCGTGGTCGCGTATCATCTGCGGCAGCTGCTGTGGTAGTAACTGCAGATACCTTGACCTTTGGCTCCGTATCCCCCACATCGTCATGGAACTCATAAATATCCTGACTGGAGCCGCTGGCTTGTGTCAACGCCTGATTCCGTGCCTTCTTCTCAGCGGCTGTGGGCACAGGCACTGGCACAACTGCGGGCGTGGGGGTGCCAAGCTCCTTCTGCTGATGCTGCTGCTGTTGTTGTTGCTGCTGAGCGAGCTGCTGTTGTGCCAGCTGTTGCTGTTGCAGCTGCTGTTGCTGCTGCAGCAAGTTACGCGGCGGCCTTCCTTTGCGGCCGCGCGTCACTGGCGCTGTGGCCGGTTTGCGTAGACGTGTTTGCACGCCATTATCACCCGGTGAAAGCAACAGGCTCGGCTCGGTGGGATTTAGCGGCAGTCCGACAACCTGTTTTGCCTTGGCGCCGCGCGGCTGACGACCACGTTTGGCGCCTGTACCACGTGCGCTGGGCGGCCGACCGAGCTGCTTCAAGGATTTAATATTCAACTGACGCGTCTCGGTTTCATCCTCGGTGTCGTGATCATTAGAGCTGGCATTGGCCAAGGCGTTGGCAGCAACTGTTGCTGCTGCTGCTGTTGCAGATGGCGGCTCACTGGCCAAGGCTGGCGTTGCCTCTGCCGTGGACACATCAATTGGTGGCTGCTGTTGTGTGGCCGTTCGCTTATTCTGGTTATCCTCCTTTGCAGCGGCTGCCGTGGACGGATCGAGTTTCTTGATGACACTGTCAATGTTCACCTCCTTGGCGGACCAATAATCGCTGTCCACCTCCTTCGAGTCCTGCTCGATAAGCTCATCCTGCTTGGGCTGTGAGATCTTGATGACATTCTCCTCGGTTAACAGTGAAGCGGCTGCGGCAGCGGCTGCAGCGGCTGCAGCGGCTGCTTTTGTCGCTTGCGGTGAGCTGGCCAGGCAGATGGTCGGCGTTGGCGTGCGTATAACAGAAACGCTCTCGGATGTCTTTAACGGCAACACCGGCGACTCCACTACAGTCGTCGTGTCCTTGGACGGCGGCGGCGGATAGTGTATAGATGTGGTCGGTGCAGGCACAATTTGCTGTTGCACAATAATTTTCTGTGCTGACGGCGCGTTCTGTATAACATTGAGCAACTGTTGTTGTTGTTGTTGTTGTTGTTGCTGTTGTGTTGGTGCTCGCACCATAATTGCAGCGGGATGCGTCTGCTGTTGCTGCTGCGATTGTTGTTGCTGCTGCTGTGCCTGTGGACTGTGCGAGCTGTGTACACTCGGATTGAGGCCTGTTGGGCTCACTTGTTGTTGCTGTTGCAAATTGCGTGGCAGTTGCTGGTGTTGTTGCTGCTGCTGCTGTGCAAACATGGGTGGCGGCGGGTTCAAGTGCGTTAACGGCTGTTGCTGCTGTGCCGTATGCAATTGTTGCTGTAGCTTATGTATGTGCAACTGTTGATGCTGCTGTTGCTGTTGCATTTGTTGCTGATGCTGCTGTTGGGCTTGATGTTGGAGCTGATGCTGATGTTGCTGCTGTTGCGCTTGATATTGCTGCTGCCGTGCCTGATGCTGCTGTTGCTGCTGCGTCGCATGTGCGTGATGATGGCCCGGCGATAAGGGTGGATGTTGCATTTGCTGCTGCATATGCTGCTGTGCAAGTGTCTGCTGCTGCTGTTGTTGTTGTTGTTGCTGTTGCTGCAACTGTTGATGCTGCTGTGGCATATGTTGTTGTCGCTGGGGCTTGCGTTCCAGCATTTGCTGATGCATGTACTTGTGCACCTGTTGCTGCTGCTGCTGGTGCGCGTTCATCTTGGACAACATCTGTGGAGAGAGTTGTTGTTGTTGCTGCTGATGTTGTTGCTGTGCGTTCACATGCAGATTCTTGTGCGGCGGCAGACTGCCCATGGGCGGCGAGCTGGCCACCTGGGTTTGTATGGCCTGCTGTGGCTGCACGGTGACCACCTTGCTGATGATTGTTGGATGATGCGACACGGGCAATGGCGGCATCTTCTGCAAAGGTAACGGCATCAACTGAGCACTCTGTGCAGCATTTGCGCCCGATTGCAGCTCAATGACAGACTTTGGCATGCTCGGCGAGGACTGTTGTTGTTGTTGCTGCTGCGGCAGCGCTGGGCGTGGCAGATAACTGTTAGGCATAGGCAATTTGTTGCTGGTTGTGGGCGACGTTGTTGTCGCTCCAACTCCACGCGCCGTTGGACTGGCCAGCGGACTCATATTGATGTTGCCAGTGGGCGAAGCCAACAGCGGGTGTTGTTGCTGTTGCTGCTGCTGCAGTTGCTGCTGTGTAGGCACTATGGGCCTTGTAGCTGGACTCAGCTGGCGATTGGGGGTGCCGCGTCCCGGCGACAACAGCGGACTATGCGGCGAGGGGGCGCGCATAAGATAGCCACCAGGGGGAACCTGTTGCTGCTGCTGTTGTTGTTGTTGCTGCTGCTGTTGATGTTGTTGCTGCTGTGGCGACAATATCAAGTGCGGCACCACAAAATGCGGGGCTTGCTCCGGTATAGATATGGTGGGCGGTTGCATG
Source organism: Drosophila kanekoi (assembly GCA_037075305.1). Classification (NCBI taxonomy): domain Eukaryota; kingdom Metazoa; phylum Arthropoda; class Insecta; order Diptera; family Drosophilidae; genus Drosophila; species Drosophila kanekoi. The sequence continues at coordinate 662,575 of JBAMCE010000329.1, read as the reverse complement.
ATGAGAGGCTGCGTACGCTGCGGCAACGGCTGATGTTGTTGCTGTTGGGCTGCTGCTGGCGCCTGCTGCTTGGGCGTAGAGGCAAGTGGCATGGTTTTTTGAGTGGTAGTTGGACTGCCAAAGGACAGCGAAGCGGAGCTATTGCTGCTTGTTGTGCTGGAACAATTGGCCATGACATTGGATAGATCCAAATTGATCACAGGCGTGGCAGGACGAGCAGTTGCTGTTGCAGCAGCAGCTGCAGCCGATGTTGTTGTTGTTGTCGTAGGTGCTGGCAGCACCGTTTGCACCGGCTGCACCAGCGGCTGTTGCAGCTTACTAATGGTCGGCGGCTCAATCTTAAGCATTTGCTGTGGATCGGACTTGGCCAGGGTGTTGTTACTGGCATTAGGCGTCGGCGCAGGCGTGGCTGCAACTGTTGTTGGCGCAGGCGAAGGCACATTAACTGCCAGCTTGGTAATGACTGTGGGCTGCGGCGTTTCGGACGCCTGTCTGGGCCTGGCGCTGGACTCGCTAGCGAGCTCGGCTGATTTGTCGGCAGCACTTGAGGCCGACTTATCGGAGGAGCCGCTGTGTTGTGGGGCAGTCTCGTCGATCTTGAGACTGGGTCCGCTGCTGTCCGCCTCGTCGGCGTTCTCCTCGGTGTCTGTGTCGATTTGCAGATCACGTTCGGATTGCGGCGTGTCCGCCTTGATGTCCATGTCCTCGTTGCGCAGACTCTGCACCGCTTTGTTCACCTCTTCGGCATCGAGCACGACGCCCACGGAGACGACAACGGGCACCGGTTCCGGCTCGGGCTCGGGCTCTGGGGCTACCTCTTCGACAGCCGCCTCGATGGCCTTGGCAGCGAGTGCCGCCTCCTCGTCGGGCTCGGCGACAACCACTTCTGTGACCGTGGCTGTCATATCGTCCATGCCGTCTAGCGAGTAATCCGCCGTTGAGGATGTGCCAAAGCTTTCGCCCAGCAGCGCGGAAACAGCGCTCTCCGTCTCTTCCTGCGAGATGGTCACTCGGGATTTGCTATCCTCCAGCTTGTCGAGTGTCTTGATGGCACCGGGTGGTGAGGCAACTGGTATTTTGGGCTCATCGGCCAGTGCATCCAGCAGTGCATTGTTGAACTCTGCCGAAATTGATTGCACAGCCGACTCGCTAATCTTGTCGTCGAGTTGACCATCAAAGCCGGGTATGAAGATTTCCTTCTTTTTGTTTAAGGCGGCGCTGGTCGGTGAGCTGTTCTCTGCGGCACACTTGGACTCCAATGCAGCTGCGGCCGCGGCAGCCGTTGAGGATGTTGGCGTGGTAACCAGAGGCGCTGCACCGCTGCTCACAGGCGTTTCCGATTGCGTGGACAACATGGAGCTGTTGCTCTGGCTTATTGTGGGCGTCTTGGGAATGGGACTTATCAAACGCGGCTTCTCGCGGGCCGGCGAAAGCGTATCCGTGTTCAGGCGATTGTTGCTGTTGCTGACGCTGCTAGCTGCGGGTTTTATGACGGGCATCGGGCAGATGGGCGGCTCCTCATCATCGTCGCCAATGAGACAGGGCAAGCTGGGCGAAGGCTTGCAAAGCGGCGAGCTGCGCTTCGATTCCTTTTCCTGCTGCTCCTCGGCGTGCTTTGATGCTGCCTGAACATTGATAGTGAGTGAGCTGACCGAAGAAGCGCCACCGCCGGCTGCCTGAGCAGCAGCTGTTGCTGTCGTTGACTCGCGACGCAGCTGTAACTGTTGTTGCTGTTGCTGCTGTTGTTGCTTATCGAGCTTCTCTTGCTTCTCCTCCTTGGAGCGCTTCTTCTTTTTCTTCTTGTCCTTGCTCTTGTGCACCGCTTCCTTAGAGTCGAGCACTTGCTGCTGCTTCTCGCTGGACTGCGACGGCAGCTGCAGATGCTGCTGTTGCTGCTCGATGGAGTTGTTGTCCTCGTTGTCCGAGAAACGGAAAACGTCCGTCATATCGCTGCGATAGGTGGTGGCTGTGGAGGGAGTGGCATCTTCGGGCAACTTATTGCTGTCAAAATCATCCATAAGCTGCGCCTCCAGTGCACGTCCCGCCTCGTCCATGTCCACGCTGTTGTCGTCATCCAGCTTGCTGGCATTTTGTTGCTGCTGCTGCTGCTGTTGTTGTTGCTGCTGGTGTTGTTGTTGCTGCTGCTGTTGCTCGCGTGCTGACTTTTCGCGTCGTTTCTTCTCGCGTTTCTCCTTGCGATGCCGCTCGCGTTCACTGCGCTCCAGCTCCAGCTCCTCCTGCTGCAGCTGCAGCTGCTGCGTTGCCGGCTCCTTGTTGCTGTTGAGGCTTAGGAGAGGCGTCTCCTGTTTATAGGTCTGCAGCGCGGCGGACACCATGGGTCCGGTGGTGGACAGCTGCACCTTGGCCGTGTCGGGCGGCTCGTCGGTCAGTTGGGATTCCTCCTCTTCCTCCTCCTCGTCGGAGATAATACCAAAGATGTCCTCCATTTTGTCCTCGCTACGCTTCGCAGACTCACGCGCCGGCGTGCTCAGTGTGCTGGGCGTCGGTGGCGAGGAGGCATTAGACGCATTGTACAGGCGCGCCGATGTGTCCAGGCTCTTGGATTTCTTGGACTTTTTCAGCCTATGCCGCTCCTCCTTGGACAGCTTCTCGCTAAGCTGTTCGACAGAGCCGCCGGCGGTCGTTTCGCTCATGTTGCGCAGCTTCTCGCGCTTCTTCTCTTTGCGCTCCTTATGCTTGCGCCGCTCGCTGGCCACCCCCACCACCGAGGAGGCGTTTACTTCCAACGCGGGAGCGATCACTACCTGCTGCTGCTGCTGTTGCTGCTGCTCGGTCTTTAGCTCGTCAAAACTGTCGAATTTATTGGGCTTGCAATCAGCCACATCGAAAATGCTGCCACTGCCCGTGCTGCCGGTGACAGCTGCCACAACAGTGGAGCTGGCATCTGCCGAGGACTTGAGACGCTTCTTGCTTTTCTTGTGCTTCTTGCGCGCTTCTGGTGAGAACTCCTTGAGCTTGGCGGAACTGTCGCCCACGAAGCCCGTGTAGCCGGAGGCACTGAAGAACTCGGTGTACTCCTTCTTGAATTCCGTCTTCAGTTTACGCTCCTCGTTGGAGGAGTGCGAATCGTGACGTGACTTTGGATACTTTTGCATTTCGCTGTCCGAGAGCTGTTCCTGCTTAATGTCCGGCTCCTGCTTAATGCTGGCGCTGCCCACGCTGCTGCTGCCGATCAACTCCGGAGCAGGCTGCGATTGTGATTCCGAGTCGGAGGCAATGCGCGTCGAGTGGCAATTCCTTTTGCCCGCGTGACCAATCACATTGCGACGTATCTCATCCTCGGAGCTATCGTCGCCATCGCACAGCCGACGCAAATTCTGTTGCATTTGCTGGCGCATACGACTGGCATTCAATGCCGCTGCCTCCGCATCCACATCGCCATCTGCATCTGAATCGGAGAATATGCGACTCTGTGACAGCTTGCTGCGATACCCATCCTCATCATCGTTGCCATCATCGCTGCTGCTGAGGCCATGATTGCGACCATGGAAGCTGCTGCTGCCGCTGAGGCGATGATGCAGGCGATCCTCGAATTCGGTGTCGCTGTCGCCATCGTAGCTGGTGGAGCGCTTCTTTTTGGCTCGCGATTGCTTCAGCTGTGAGAACTTGGCCTTGATCTTCTTCTCCTCGGCCTGGCGTTGCATATTCTTGCAGCTACGTGCCTTAACCTTGTCGTACATGGAGACATTGGGGCAATCGTCGGGTATATCGAAGATGGAATGCTTCTTGGACGCATCATCTGTGTCATCCGAGTCCGCCGAGCTGAGCATCATTTTGCGTGGCTGCGAAGCGCTCTTTGAGGAAGCGCCTCCTTCGTCTGAGCCACGCGATGATTTCCGCTCCACGCTACGACGATGATGATGATGATGATGGTGCGACGACTGCTGCTGCTGTTGTTGCTGCTGCTGCTGCTGTTGCTGCTGCTGCTGATGATGATGATGATGCAATTTGCTGCTGGAGGTAGTCGTGTTGGCTGTGTTCGAGCTAAGCTCGCCCGCAGAGCTGCCCGCCGCTGAGATGCGTCTGTGCGGATTGTGTGTGGGCTCCTCGTCCGTATTGGTGGACTCGGCTACCGAGTGTCGCTTCTTCTCGCGATGATGATGGTGATCACGCTTGCTCTTGTGCCGCGACGACGATGACGAGCTGCCATGGTGATGATGCTCGCGTTGCTGCTTGTGCATCGACGGTTGTCGTTGCTGCTGCTGCTGCCCATGTGGTTGTTGTTGCTGCGCCTGGGTCGGCTGCTGCTCCTCCTCGCTGGTATTGAGCGTGTGCAACTGTTGCTGTTTGGCATCCAGTTCGGTATTGTTGACCACCTCGCTGCTGCTGCTGGCGCTCTTGCTGTGATGCTTTTCGCGTCGATGATGCTTGGAGCTGCTGCTGCTGCTGCCGTGCGATTTGGAGGAGCTGACCTTTTCGTCCTTGCAGCCGCCGCTGCTGCTGCTGCTCTTGTGCTCCTTGGAGTCGCGACGATCACCGAGACGCTGATGATTGCTTTGCGATTGCGATTGGGATTGGCTAGGGTTGGTGTTCTCCATGCGTATACGCTTCACAAATTCCTCATGATTTTGTCCACCGCCAGCGCCAGCGCCACCGCTACTATGATTGCTGTCCTGAGAGCTGAGGCGTCGCTTGTGCTGGCGGACGCTACTGGGCACGGGGGAATTGCGTGACGATTTGCGGGAACGATCCTTGCTGCTGCTTTCAGTGGAAGCGTTGCCTGAAGCTGCTACTCCTGTTGCGGCTGCTGCAGTTGTTGTTGTGGTTATATCCGTGGCAACGGCATTCTCTTTGTTGTTCTGTCGCTCGCACTCATTGGGCGTGGCTGGATTGTGGGCGTAGAAGCTGCTCGCTTCGGAGCTGGCATCGGATTTGTTCTTGTGATAGGCGGACATGTCGCGCATGCGCGCCTGCCGCGCCTCCTGTTCCCGCTGCTCCTTTTCGCGTTGTTCCTTCTCGCGCTCCTCACGCTCCTTTTGCTCGCGCTCTTCTTGTGCCTTGCGCTCGCGCTCACGCTCCCGATCTCTTTCCTTTTCCTTTTCCTTCTCCTTCTCTTCTTTGGCCTTGCGCTCTTCGCGCTCGCGTTCCTCCTGCGCTTTGCGTTCCTTTTCTTCACGCTCCTGTTGCTTGCGCAGTTCCTTATCGCGTTTTTCTCGCTCCTGTCGCTCCTTGTGGTGCGACTTTTCCTTCTCTTTGTCGCGCTCCTGACGCGGCTGCTCCTTGTCGGGCTTCTCCATAGGCTCATCCGACTCAGTGGACTCATCGTCCACTTTGGGCGTTGCCGACTTCGAGGATTGCGATGTGGCTGAGTTCTTGCGCTTATCGGAGCTGGTTGTATTCGAGGAGGAGGAGGATGAGGAGGAGGACTTCTTAGATTTTTTATCCGCATCAGAGCGATTGTTGTGCTTGCTGCTGCCATGCGACTTGTCGCCGCTGCTGCTGCTGCTGCTCTTCTTGGACGTGGAGCAGGAGGCAGTTGTTGAGTTGGCGGATGAGCTCTTGGCGTTGCTCTTGACTTCCACTTCATCCATCGAGCTGTTTGGTGTTTGTTTTTGTACGTGTGTGGCTGTTGTTGTTGTTGTTGTTGTTGAGGAACTGTTACCGTTGGAGGATGGGTTGTTGCTGCCGCCGCTACTGCTGCTGCTCCCAGTGGTGCCCACATTGGTGCTGCCCGGCACTGAGGCGGACTTTTGAAGCACGGAGCGTGGTTCATTAGCTGCCGCCGGCACGCTGAGGCTCTTGCTGAGCTGTTGATTGCCTGTGGACGCTGCTGTCGGCTTTGCTTTGGGCAGCTCCGGTGGTGGAGGTGGCGCCGGTTGTATTGCCGGCGGTGGTGCTGCAGTATTTGGCAATGGCGGGTGACTGGGAAATGGATATTGCAGTCCCTTTGTTGGACCACTGCTGCTGCTAGACGTGCCACCAATAACAGCTGCCGTTGCTGCAGTTGCCGCTGCTGCTGTTGTTGTTGCCGTCGCCATGATGCTGCTGCTGCTGCTAGCGCCACAGCTGGGCTTGGCCAGCTGCCCAAGACCGCTAACCACATTGGCATTCACGACAGAGGGCGAGGGCGACGGGCTGTTATAGGGCGACATCGAAGCCTGCGGCGAGTTCATGGGCGACAAGCTGCTCAAGCGCTGCAGTAGGCCGCTTGTCTTGCAGCTGCCGCTGCTGGTGCTGCCAAGAGTGCTGCTGCCGGTAAGGAGGCTGCTACAGTTGCCAATGATGGGCGTCGTTTTGGTGGCCGCCAAGTTGGGCAGAGCCGGCGACGTGTTCCCACTGCAGAGTCCACCATGCCGTGCATTCGCCAACGTTGTGGAGCCCGTGGAAAAGTCTGTGCTGGCGGGCTCATACCATTGATTCTTCTTGAGCCGCTGAAAGTCATCGTCGAAGACGGACTTCTTGGCCAGCAGGGATTTAACAATATCTGAGGGCTGTAGCTCATCGATGTCCAGAAATTTGTGACGCGAATTGCTCGTCGAACTGGAGACTGTGCCGCTGGAGCTGTTGCTATTGCCCGAGCCTGCCTGATGTGATGAGCCCAGACCGCCCAGGTTCGTCGCGTGCATGGAGAGCTGCCAGGAAGGTGTGTTCGACTGGCTGCTGCTGCCGTGACTATGGCCGTGGCCGGGATTTGCGTTGCTGCTGCCGCCAGACCAGCGCTCGTAGTTCTCCTCAAAGTTGCGCAGTCGTTCATCCAGCGACGGGCTGCCGCCCGCCTGGCCGCTAGGTACATCCGAATCGCTTGAGTTGGAGCTCAGCGAGCGCGGACGCGCCGGACTGCCCATAATGCCAATTGATGAGGATGACAATGACGATTGCTGCAGTTGCGTCTGCTGTTGCTGCTGCTGTTGTTGCTGCTGTTGTTGTTGCTGCTGTTGTTGCTGCTGCTGCTGTTGCTGCTGATGGTGATGGTGGTGCTGGTGATGATGATGATTTGAGGAGCGCCAATAGCGCGAGGAGGGACTGGGCAGAAAGCCTAAACTGGACGCTGTCGCCGACGTTGATGAGCCGCTGGACAACATCCCAGCAGCGCCTCCACTAAGACTAGAGTTGTTGTTGTTGCTGGCAAGCAACGCCGTTGTTGTCGTCGCCAGCTGCTGCAAATAGCTGGACACCCCGCTGGCTGTGCCACCGCTGCCGCTGCGCTGCTGCTGAAAAAACAACACACCGAATTTGGGTAACGGCAGCCACATAACGTCGCGCACACGCTCCCGTGCCCGTTCCCGTGGCGGCGGCAGCCGACGTGGCTCTGTAGGCAGCACCTCCGGTCGCTCATCGCAGAGCGGCGTGCCTGGCCTGGAGCCATCGGCGCTTTCACCGCCGCTGGCCTCGTGCGAATGATGGGAATGTAGCTGATGGCCGCGTCCGCGCGACGCATGATGATGATAGTCATCATTGGGCGTGGGCGCTGCCAGCGAAGGCGTCAGCAGGCCAGCGCTGTTGCCGCTACCGCTGTTATTCGCGGGATTGCTGGAGGAGGTGGAGGCTGATTGTTGTTGCTGCAGCGGCTGCGGCTGGGATAGCTGCATCGTGCTGGCGGTCACACGACGTCGCTTCGCCGCCAGTGACGTATTCATTAGATGCTGCTGATCCATGCTGCTTGCACCGACTAGGCCGTGCCGAAATGCCGACGTGTTGGACAGCGCCGAGAGGGCACCGACATCAATCGATGGCCGGCGGCAGCTGACCATCATGCTGTGGTGTTGCATTGGCATTGGCGGCGGTGCCACCGCTGAAAATTTGCCCGCCTCCGAGACGCGACGTATTTCGCTCTTCCGATTCAGCGGATCGTGTATGACATCACAGTTGGACAGCGGACTGGGCTTGTTGCCATGACCAGACCCCGGCGACTCGCTGTTCTGCTCCAGCAGCTGCGATTGCTACAAAGAAGAGAAAGGATAGCAACAGTTCAGATAGGATTCGGTTTTAGGTAAAGGATCAAGTCCTAGAGTGCAAAATGATCTTGCAGTGTGACCCGAATATACAAAATTAAGCTTGCGTTAACCTTTATAAAATTTTATCAACTATATCCAGCATTTTCTAAGAGATTTTTATGCTTTTCATTGATTTTCCACTCAATGGATAGCCAATAGAAAGAGATGTAACCATCTTTCATTAACTTAACTGCGAATTCGATAAAAAAAAAATACTTGATTTGCCTTTAAATTTTTCTGTAATTTTTCACCCATGCAGGTGAATTTCGGTTTGTTTCAAACATAGGATCGCAAGCTTAAAGTAGCTTTTCCTTTATTTTTCACTCGGAACGGTGAAATTGCCAATTAGATTATATGATTGATGAGTGAGCAAACTAAATAATTTGCAAAAAACAGTTTTCAAGCCTTGTGGATGATATGTTACAAACCGTTTTGAATGCGGACTTCGTCATTAAAGGAAGCTTCTGATAGGAAGCTATTCTGCAGCTCCTGCTGCAGTTAATTCTGGGTTGATAAGCTCAGTTCACGATCATTTTGCAACACTCTAGCCTATCATTTTCTGGGTGTGTGTGTGTGTTTCACTTACCGCACTGGCATTGGAATGATGATGATGATGATGGTAATCCATTTTGATGCGCTTGCGCGGACTGACCACGCCCTCATCACCACTGGACGGGCACTCCTCGAGTTGTTCTGGCAATTGAAAACGTTGATTGTGCACATGATGGCGCAAATCTACAGGTGTCTTACCACAACGCCGGCGACTGTTGTTGCTGCTGTTTCCGCCGCTGCTGCTGTTGTTCATTGTCGGCTCGAGCATTTCGCTGGGGTTGCCAGCGTTAATGCTGCCACTCCCACTTCCGCTGCTATTGACAGCCGGTCCGAGTCTTGCAATTACAGGCGAATCGGAGCGCATAACAACGCCTGCATCCTCGTCCTGCGCCTGACTGTTGCCGCTGTTGCTGCTATTATTGTTGTTGCTGTTGTTGTTGTTGCCCGGTTCAAAGTTGCGACTCCGTCGACCCACATCGTTGAAGTCAAAGTCAATAGTGTGCCGCGCATTGCGCGCCATACGCATACGCGCCTGGACCATCGCCGCTGGCGACATGGGCATCGCACTCGGGCCAGCCGCCGAAGGTAACGCTGCGGATGTTGCTCCAGTGTTACTCACAACTGCCGACGTAATGCTCGGCGCTGGCATCGCATTGCTCGCCGAGATGCTGCTGTTGCTGCTGCCGGTGCTATTGTTGCTGTTGCCAGCACTACTGATGCTGCCGCTGACGCCACCACCAGCACCTCCACCAGGCGTATTGCCGCCTGGCGAGCAACTATCGTTCGAGTTCTGGTGTCGACTGAAGGAGGAGGCGCGCGAACGTGACTGTGACGAGTCGTAGCGATTAAAGCGAGAGGAGGAGGAGCCTAAAAAATATGAAAAACAACAGTTAGCAATCTCAACATCATGCTCAAGCTCGCCTAACTTACCCGCATTGGGCAGCTGTGTCGGTTGCTGCTGTTGTAGTTGTTGTTGTGGCTGCTGCTGTTGTTGCTGCTGCTGCTGCTGCTGCTTCTCCTGCTTGTCATAGAAGGCATCCTGGCATTCACGCGAAGCAAAGTCCACCTGCAGTTTGCGTCCACGCATGATGGTGCCACGCATATCCTTGACAGCAGCCTGCGCATTCTGCACCTGATCGTATAGCACCAAAGCCAATTGTCGCGTGCGATCAATACTGACCTTGGTGACGGTGCCGAAGCGCGTGAACTGTGACTGCAGAAAGGTTTCGGAGACCTTCTCGCCGACACCATCAATCCAGACACAATTCGTGGGCATGGACTTGCCAAAGCCCAGATTAATGCGATTGCTGCCCAAATGCTCGCCATCCATTTTACGCATTGCCTTCACCACAGACACAATATCCGAATACTGACAAAAGGCATAGGCATTCAGTCCCTGCTTCTTGATATCAATCTCGATGATCTCGCCAAAGCTCTCGAAATGAACGCGCAGCTCGCTGGCGGTTATATCCTTCTCGAGGTTGCCAATGAACAGGGTTCGTGTCGCTTTCGGATTGTATTCGTCCAGTTCGGCTTCGTAGGGACGAAATTCATTGTCCTCCACGTCGTAGCCCTGATACGGTTCCACCTCGATTTTACAGCCAAAGAAATGTTTATCATGGGATACTTCTAGAGCCTTCTCCACGTCGTCCGGTTTTTTAAAGCAGACGAGCGCATAACGCTCCGAATTCTGTCCCACGACCTTCACCCACGTGACCTTGCCGTGCTTTTTGTACTCGTGAAAGAGACCATCCTTAAGGGATGTGTCCGAGGAACGTGCGGGCAGGTTGCGGACGCGTATCGCCAACGGCCGATTATCTTCGGAATGCACCACCGGATTGGCTGCCAAACAGGAGCTGCTGCTGCTACTGGAGCTGCTGCTGCTGCTACTACTCGAACCACAGCCACCACCGCTGACGACATTCCCACTGGGATTTGAAGAGTTGCCTGCAGCAAAGACACAAATTAAAAAAAGAATTGCAATTACAATCATTTTAAAGGGAGCAGATTGCAATACTTACTGCTAGCTGCCACACAGGACTGCAGGCTACGTGAGCTGCGATGCGACGATGTAGCGTTAATGCCACCAACGACTCCAACGAGTGCATCGGCACAATTGCCCGATATCGGGCTGGACGCGTGCGAATGCGACGATGAGTGCGATGAGGCCGATGATGAGCTATGCGAGCTGCTGTAGCTGCTCGGCGAACGTGAATGCGAGCGACTCGATGATGTTGTGCTCCGACCATGCAAATGATGACGCGGCGCACGACCGCCGCCGCCCACGCCCTGCTGCGTCGCATTGCCATTATCCACGGCGGCGGCCAGTGCAGCGGCCACATTTAAAATGTCACCGCTGCCGCTGCTGCTGCCACTAGAAGCTGTTGTTGCTGCCGCAGCTGTTGCAATTGGCATCGTTGGAGTGGCCGTGTTTATTATATTTAAACTATTACTACTAAAACTATTGTTTGTGATTGTACTTGTCGTCGCTGCTGCAGCCGCTGCTGTTGCTGCTGCTGCTGCTCCTGTCACTGCACCAGCACCGCCTGAGGGCGACTCAGAGCCACAGCGGGCCGCTGCCGTTTTGAGCAGCTTGTTTAGTTTGCTGACGCCGGCGGGGCTTCTGCTGTTGTTGTTGTTGTTGTTGTGGTGTTGCAGGTGAATTTTGCGGGAACAGTTTAACGTTGCCGCCGTCTCATCCGCAACACTGCCCGCATACGCAACGCTGCGGTGCATGGCGGTTGTCGAGGATGCCGCCGCCGCTGCTGCTGCTGCCGCCGCCGCCGCCGCAGCCGCTGCTATCGTGTGCGTATGCGCATGCGAGTGCGAGTGGGCGGGTGATGAGTACGAGGCGGATGTGTTGTAGTGATGATGATGTGGATGTGGATGATGATTGATCGGTGAGCTCATTATGCTGCCAGCTGCTGAGACGCCGGCATTGCCACTGCCACCAGGACTTTTCAGATGCGCTGTCGCAGTAGCAGCAGCTTCGTACCATGACTGCGGTACGCGTGTGTTTTGGTTAATGTTGTTGTTGTTGCTGCGATCACCCAACGCTTGTGGCGGCAATGGACCACCTCCACCACCAACTGCTCCACCTCCTCCGCCTCCTGCTGCTGCTGCTGTTGTTGTTGTTGCTCCACCTGCAACCGCAACCGCGCCCACACCCGCTGCAGCTGCTGCTGTTGCTGCTGTCGTTGTCGTCGTGTTGCTGCTTGTAGCTGACGCACCAACTGCTGCTGCTGCTGCTGCGGCTGCTGCTGAACCATTCCTGTATAGACGATCTCGGGCGCGCGATCTGTCGCTGCTGCTGCTGTTGTTGTTGTTGTTGCTGTTGCTGCTGGTGCTGTTAGTGATGTTGTTGCTGCTGGCAGTTGTGGCTACTGCTGCTGCTGCTGCTGCTGCTGCTGCGTTGCTGGCTTGGTAGACTATGCGGCTGCGATCGTAGTAGTTCCTTTCGAAGCTGTTTGTCGGTGGTTCTTCTGTAGACCTGCAATAACACAAAATAAACGCACAAAATTGATAAGCAAAACAGTTGACAACTTGTTGTGTATTGTTCTTAATTGTTTATTTTTTATAGCCATACTCTGTGCACAAAACGAAAAGGGGTATATTGAGGCGTTGTCAATACGTGTGATTGCAATTTTATAGCTGCTTTCAGAGCTGGATCATATGCATATGGAATATACATATAACCGGCCATCCCCTGGGGTTGGGAAGCACGTGAAAATGCATGAATCAATATTTCCTGATCACAGATTGACGGTTTACAGCGCTTACAGGCACGAGAGCAATAATAGAGTAGACTTTTATCAAGCTAATTGAAGCTGTGTTTACACTTCACTGTGTTAACAGAGTATAGCGTAGTCGGCTGCATCCGACAGCAATGTTTTTCAATATAATTGTTAGGATATAAATATGTCGTAGCCGCCACCCACACACACCTCCGCATAATAGTTTTTACACAAAAAACCTTGTCAATTTGCGGCGATGACTGGAGCTGCCGCTGTTGTGTCTGCTGCTACAGCTGTAGGGGAAGAAGGGTATCCGTTTGAGGATCGGTTTTTGCTTAGCGCCAAACGGGCGCTTTTTATTTTCTAACATGGGCGCAAACAGAAACAAGCCAATTGTATCTTAGAAAAATTCAATATTTGACTAAATATTAAAACACACACGCGAGCAAAAATTTCACCGGGGAAAAAACAAAAAAAAAAAAGAAACGGCGCCAAATTCAACGTCTGTCGACGTCGCCGTCGACTGTTTACGCGGCAGAACTTGGCGAGTGTTTAAAGTTTTTTTTTTTTTGCAAACGCACACACACACACACGATGCACACACATAAACAAGAGCTGGAGCCGGTGCCTTGCCTGGCCAGAGAGCGCAAAGAAACACAACCGGTTTTTCAATATTTACACATACACACTTGTGCAGCTATTTTTTCTTTTAAATTATTATATTTGCAGCACACAAAATATTTTCTATTTCTCTTTTATTTTGGCTTTTTATTTTCTACAGTTTCGTTGATCGCGTTGCCGCTTCTTACTAATTGCTCATCTGCTTTCATGCCGATATTCGCGTAACCAAACACGAGCAGCGGCCTCATTTCGGAGCTGCCGGATCGCTAAACGTTTGCGACAGAGTGTGAGCGAGCGCGGTGCTGCCAAGCTGTGTGCAACAGTGCCATGCTATTTAACAGCGCACAATGCTTAACAGCACAAATTGAGTAATAATTACATTTATGTTGAGCCCGTTTGGCTGAAGCAGTAAGGTTATTAAAAAGTTTAACACTCTTAACAGCTATTGCTACCAGCTACACGCAATCCAAGTAGATGACTATACTTCTCCTTACCAATGCATAACAGCTTGCTGTTACTAACAGTTGAAGCAAATGTTTATGCTATGGCCACTGTTATAATTGGGGTGGACACAAAACGCTCAGAAAGTAAACAACAACAAAAATTGTAACGACGCATTTCCCAGGTAAAAATTGTATGCTGCCGCTACCTGAATGAAAAATCAACCCCGCCATAAATTAACATGCGACGCAAAAAAAAGGCTCAACACAACCGAATGACAGGCCTATTTTCTTTCACACAAGGGAAAACAGGCGCGACCTTAGCTAAAGTTGTCCATTGTTTTCCCCGTGAAACGGAGAGAAAACGTTTTCTAACTATGCCAAAAACAAACGCGTCGCGGCAAAGGGCACGCTATTAGAAATAGAAATAATATATATATATGTATATGTGTACATACATATTTATGTAAATGTGCTCATGTGTATTTATATGCTTACGTATAAGGGACCGCTTTATGGCCTCAACGATCGGCTCGTTCAATAACAGACGGCGACTGCTCATGACGCCGTTTGCTAATCTGCTGCAAGGGCAATTCAACTATTTAGGAGATACGATCGCCGCCAATAGTACAGACATACATATATGCATATGTACATATATACATACATATATTTGTACGTACGCGGAAATCACATCGGTGATGAAATACCCTTGCAGACATATGCCTTAGAACGGGGGCAAGTTGGGAAAACAATAGATCGCACAGGTCGCAGTATAAAGACACCTTAGTCAAATCCAATAATGATATTATATAAAAAACTATGATAAAGAAGTTTCATAGACGAAAACAATAAAATAAAACTTTGCATTTACTTGAAAAGATTATATTTTTGATAGGTGATATATCTAATTGTTAAGCGAAAAATATAAAGAAATTGTAAAAGTGAAAGGTTTCCAATTACTAAGTGATATCAAAGACAAAATTCTATTTATAACAAAGCGAAGTTCTATTACATCAAAGTTCCCATTTATTTATTTAGCTTATTATAAAGCTTTTTTGTTTAATTCAAATGAGATTCGCGACTCGAAACCGACTTGATTCGGTTTAAGCCCAGTTTGTCATACGTTTGACGCTTAATTCTTAAAGAGAAACATGAATTTTTCATGGACTCATATTACCAATTCCACGCAACAATAACCATAATAATAATGAGTATTATTATTTAATCTGTTATTATTAGTTAAACAATTGTGTGTGTGCATTGAAAGTAAGGGGATTTTTCTGTTTACCAAGCAACGAAATCAAATGCAAAATGTTCTATATATAAAACACGGGTTAAGCGAAAGCTTTGCTGGAATTTCATAAATACAGTTAGGCATTTTAATTGAAATGCTTAATGCGGGCCATGTAATTGCACACAAATACATGCATGTACGCACGCGTGTGTGTGTGTGTATATATATTCATGTTGAATATGATGAATTGAAGCCCACGGCTCTGTCATTCGTTCCAAAGATTTTTTAAAGCCGCATTAAGCGCTTTAAGCGCCCAGAACATAGAGCTCAAAGCACTTAAAATATGGCCATGTAGCACATTCACATGCCAGCTACACACATACACACATATGTACATACATATGTACATATGACGTATACATGTATATACCTGTGTATGTGGTATATAAGGTAGAGCGCTGCAGTTTCCAGATATTGCTGGAAATTATGTTGCTGCTGCTGCTGCGGCTGTGGGTGGTGTGTGTGTGTTGTGTGTGTGTGTGTGCTCGGGCTGATGACTCAGGCTTTTGGGCAGCTGTACATAGCATAAAAAACATTGAGCATACATAAAAACATACACACACAGACACATGCATAGTTATGTATATGTGCTGTTCGGTGTAGGGGCTATCTATGTATGTATGCTCCGCAGCAATTGCATTCGAAGAGCGGCGCGGTTGCCCGGCATGCGCAGTGAGGCGGGCGAAAAATCAATTCAGCTAAAAGTGCGCCCGGTTAGGGAAGTGCAGGGCCAGGCACAAGCCCAACAATGGCAACATTTGTTGCGCCAACAGCGAGGTGAGAGGAGCAGCAGCAGCCAGCAGCCAGCAGCAGCAGCAGCCCGCAGCAGCAGCAGCAGCCAGCAGTAAGCAGAGCAAAGTAATGCGGAGCGTTGGGTAGGACTCGTTTGGGCGTTTGTTTTGGTAATGGGCAAAGCTGTAAATTGCATTACTGCGACTGTCAGAGTATGTGTATGTGTGTGAGTGTGTGTGTGTGTTTTTGATGCTTATGTAATATATAGGGACGACACCGCCCCCAAGCTGTGACAGGGCCTGGCGAAAAGTTTTGCACACAGCGAACGTCCTTGTTTGAGGTTATTTCTGTATATAGCTAGCTGCCTGGCAGGCTGGCTGTGTGTGTGTATGTGTGCGCGTGTGTGTGTGTGTGTAGAACTTTTTGCAAGTTGAAATTCCTGAAATCCTTTTTAGCCTTTCATTCAATCATTGCCGGGCATACAACGCCCCATTCGCAACCCCGCCCCGTCCACAACCGAAAATACACAGGATATCAAATGCGGGGGCTTTGGACTGCAGTCAACGTAATTTGAGGACTCTGCCACAGACCGTTGGGCGTGAAATTTATCAACAGCAGAGCTGCAACAACAACAACAACAAGAACAGGAACAACAAAAGCAGCAGCAGCAGCAGCCGCTTCTGGCAAGTTGAAGGACATGGGAATGACAGCTCGCACAGGACGCAATATATAGATAAAGCGTAACGTAAACAACGGAATGTGCGGGAGCATAATTTATATTGTACTATATGTAAGCATAGTTGGGATCAAGCTCCGCAAGCACAAAGCAGACATATCCATAAAATATGAAAGCCTCAAAAGACATACGAAACTTCCTCTCCTAGCAAGCATTTTATGCGCTGGAGAATGAATTTGAGATGTTAAAAAGAAAGATCACTAAAAAGCCTTATGGGGAAGATAGGAGGCGTAGGAGAAGGTTTAAGTTCGTAACTGTTAAGTTGGAGAAATACTAGATTATAAAACCTATAGAGCTATGGGATATAGTTATTCTTTCCCTATATAGAACACACGCAAAAGCTGCATGAAGTTGAAGTTGAAGTTGCCAGAGAACATGTTGTAGTGAACATTTTGAAGCAAGCTGGTTCGAATCCACAAATCGATTTTCATTCAGCTCTCAAAGAACAGCCCAATACATTAATAAAAGCCTTAAGTTATTGTTTTTTATATATGTTTATTATCTCTTATTATCTCAGAGATAATCTCCGAAAACGGATGTGAAAATTCATATTTATATCTCTGTTGCAGGAAATGGCAAAGTTATCAAAACATAAAGAAAATGATAAGCTTGTTGTGCGTGTGACATAAGAGAAACAATGAATCAGTCAATCAATCAATCAATCAACAAGAGGAACAAACGTTTCAAATCAATATTTATCGATCTTTGGAGAAAGTGTTGTTACTTATCGATAAAAATGTTAACTTCATTCTGCGCCTGATATGCAAATATCTACATTTGCCAGTTTCTATTCTATAAATGAGCTCAACTTCTTTAAAGTTTCTCTTTGGAAATGTTAATATATGAACTTATGTTTACAGGTAAGTCATAGAGATGACTACTAACAGGTAGATTATAACAGTTAAATACTTCGCTTTAAGGCCAATTGATTGAAAGCCAAACAAACCCACATATCTACATTAATAAATGATGTTCTTCGCAGAATTGCAAAGAAATTTCCGGCTAACGGGACCATTTTTCCAGGAAAAATGTCAGCTATATTTAAAATTAAAGATATAGTGCGATAAATGAGAAATGTGATTTCAAAGGATATCCTGACGCAGACGAGTTGCATTCAAATGAATTTCTATGAATTTGCTTTACATAATGCGGATGCGCATTTAAAGTGTTTCAATTGCTGCTGCAGCTACTGTTACTGCTGCTGCATCAACTGTTACTGCTGCTGCGGCTTTAAAAATTACATAAAGCTCTCGAGTGGGCGGGCCCAGCGAGCCCTGGGCGCTAAAGAATGCAGCCGCAGAGCCGAGAGACGAGATGGCCCTCCTCCTCTCAGCTTAAGCTGGCGACCTCAATTAAAGCTCTGCGCGGCTGCAGCCCAGCAGAGATGCGTATGCGGATGGTTGGCCGGTGGGGAGCGGGCGTGTGGAGGGGCGGCGGCTCATGTGGCTGACAAAGTCAGAGGGCAAAGTTGAATAAAAGTTGAAGCCAGGACGTCAAAATAAGAAAGAAAAAAAAAACAAGCAACAACAACAGAAAAATGACGCAGCGCCTGGCTCTCAAAGCCAAGTGACGCAACCGGAAGCAGATGAGGCGTTGTTCCTGTGCGTGTGTGTGTGTGTGTGTGCGTGTGTTCTGGGGTAGCGCTTGGCTCGCCAGAGCCTGGTCCCGGCTTTATGCTATTGAATGAAACTTGCGCTAGGCACAGCCGGCGGGGTCAGAGGCAGGCGGCAGGCGGCAAGCGGCAGGCAGCAAATTTTTGCTGTTGCGGCCAAAGCGCATGCGCGCTACAAATTGTGGCATTATGTACGTGGCCATTACATAGCTTACACATGTGTATGTGCCGTGTATAAAGCATATAGGCATAGGTTTTAGCCACCCACAGCCGCAGGGCAGCAGCAGCAGCAGCAGCGGCGGGAGCGGGCGCGGGAGCATAAATTGCAGCGGGGCAAAAAGACAGAAATAGACAAGAAAAATTACTAAAAATTTGTGCAGGCGACTAAACAACAGCCATAAAAACAACAGCAAAACACACACACACACACACGCTCACACCAACACACAACACACACACACACGTGCGTGCGCCCTCTCTTTGTCACGCCTTTGCAGCAGGAATAGCTGCTGCTGCTGCTGCTGCTGTGGCTGAAAATGAGGTCGTGGAAATGGAAAATGAAAGCAGTTCGAGAGAAGTCGACGCAGCAGCCGCAGCAGCAGCGGCAGCGACACGCAGCCCACTTCACCACCCCTTAGAGCTCTCCCCCTTGGGGAACTTTCGAGCTAATGCCGGCAAAATGAAGTCCATGTAGCATGGAGCGAATGTTCCTGCTGTCTTTTTCAGCATGTGCAAAATCTAATGAAGCTGCCGGACGCGGCAACAACAACAACAACAACAACAAATGGACTTTGTTATTGTTGCTGCATTACACTTTTTTGTTTTATATGCAGCTTGGGAGTGGCTTTAAAATACAGATACAGATACACACACGAAAGAGAGAGAGAGAGAGAGAGAGAGAGAGAGAGAGAGAGAGAGAGAGAGAGAGAGAGAGGGAGAGAGAGAGGAGAGATTGAGATACAGGACAACAAGATTCGAGCACAATGGCAAACATTTTCATTGTCTACATTCCAGCGGGTGTGCGAGTGTGCCTGTGGGTGTGTATGTGTGTGTGCGAGTGTAAATATTAACTGCAGAGCTAGAGCAACAAATAACAATAAAAATAAATATACAAAAATGACCGCAAAAATGGCCACTCCCAAGCACAGATACATAGAAACACATTCACATAGATCTTCTGCTTAATATTTGTGCGCATTTTACGAATTTAATGGAACATTTTGTCAGCATTTTCCTTTAAAGAATGCAATCCTAGCCAGATTTCTATTGAAAACGTCAATTTGATAAGAATTTGAGTTAAGCATTTAAGTTTTTCTGGCTACAGTGGCTGCTCGCTAAATGAAACGCTGCGTTTTCAAAGTTCTCTTGGAAAAACATCAATTTTTGGCCATGAGAAAATGAAGAGTTATACGCTCTAGAGATTCTATGAGCTTAAATTAATCTCATAAATTGTTGTGTATATTAAAAATTTCATTATTTTTTATAGTTTTCATCAAGCATTTCAATAATGCGAAACATTTGTGCAAAAATACAAAACGGAAATAGTCAACATTTACTTAATATTTGTGTTTTTAAGTTCAGATTTTCATGCTCCAATTGCAGTTGAATTTCGGGTAGTATAAAGATTCTCCGATTAACTTCTGCTTTGCAAGTTTGCAATGAAAACGAAATTCAAGTGAAATTCAGGTGGAAAGGTGAATTAAACAAGGGCCTTCGCTCATTTGTTAGCGATCCATATTTAAACAGGCAGCTGTCTAGTTGCCAGGACGAAGGACATGCCACTTAACATGCACTGATTATCCACATTGAAATTGGTGCTCCCTTCCCTCCACCCCCCTCCCCCACTCCTCAGCTAAATGCCAAATGCAGCTCCAGCTTGGAGGCAACTGAATTGTTCGACCCTGGCCGCGTGGCACGCTTAATCCATGCCCCACTAGCCATCCGCCTCCGCCTGCCCCTCCTCCTGCCGAGTGGCCAGCACAGTCAGCTCTTTGCTGCCACTTAGCCATTTATGCATCATTCATTTAGCCATTTAGCCATTTATCCGTTTGAACATTTATTTCATCAAGTTTTGCCAATTGGCCTGCCTGAACGCATTTCAAATGTGGAATTCAATTTGGCGCATTTCGCAACTAAATGATGCCAACTCTGGACGGGGCTGTAACTTGGTTTACTGCCTCGGCGCAAATCAAGTGAAAACAGGCAGGCGGCCAATGCAATTACACACAGATACAGACACACACACACACACACACACACACACACACACACAGGTGCATAATCAGCTTTCGCACAGCGCAAAATGTTGACAATTTAATTAGAATTGATTTTCCGTTCGATATTTTCCAGGGAAATTCACAGCCGCAGCAGCTGCTGGCTGAAAGGGAGGAGGGAAGGGAGGGAGAGCAATGCGGCATATACATATGCCGCAGCTGCAAATGTTATATAATCAGCACACACACATACACACACACTCACGCACACACTCACATGCATTGATAATATATCGTGTGCATCATTTAATTGCTTGGCGACAACATTTTACAGTTGCAACCCTATCGGCTGCCTCCCTCCGCAATTCTCAAATTTAATGAGCAATATCATTATTCCTTTGCACACATTACCCTGCCTGCACCCTACCACACCCTATCGCATTTGGCAAGCCGCAGGGCAATGAAGCATTCCACACGAAGATTGATTATGGCCCAAGTTTTAATGCGTTTTGCCATTTATTTCAATGCATCGAGAAAAAAGGATTCGCCATGCCACACCCAGGCACATTTATGTGTGTGCACAGAGTGAAACAGAGAGAGAGAGCGAGAGAGAGAGAGAGAGAGAGAGTGAGAGAGTGAGAGAGAGAGAGAGAGAGAGAGAGGGAGCAAGGAGCGTACATTTCAACATGATATATGCATCCACTTTATGAGCATAGATAAACACAGTTGAGCATCGAGATAAATGCCACAGTGAACACTTTGATAACACACAAAGCGAAGCTCATCACGTCAAGAATATTGAAATTGAATGCCATACACAATATTATTACTAATACCCCGTCATGTAGAAGATATATTTACGCTGTCTCTCATTTGTTTAAAAGCAAAAGCGATATTTTAATCATTTCGAATAAGGAACAATTTCTATAGATTCAGCTAAAGGTAATCTATGAAGGAGGTGTTTTTGGAGAAAACAATAAAAAGATATAATATTGATGGAATGTTTATGAACGAAAGCAAATATTCTTGATAGAATCTTAGTTTAGAGAACAAATTAAAAAGAATTTGAAAGCAAAGAGGAATAATTTTGATGGAATAAACGGAACATAATATTTTCACACATATAAACTTTCGAATGTTCATATTTTCTTTTAAAGACAAACTAATCAAGTCCTTAATTCAGCCTGAATCAATTTGACGTATCTTTCGGAAAGTTAATAATTCTTTCAACTGTTCTCTCAAGGCTTTCAAGAAATTTCTTTGTAATTTAGTTGAATTGAAGCAAAAGAATGTGTTTGGCAGATGATTAAATACTTTCCAAATGACGAAAACAGTTCCTCAAACTCGTGCCACATGGCGCATGCAGCTCATGTGAAAGCCAACAAAAACTATATCAAACTGAGAGGCTGTGCAACGTCTGAAGATTGTGTGGATGCCACCGCCAAAGGGATACAGCCCGATCTGACCATAAAAAGCAAGCAAATGTGCGCTGCTAACCGCAATGCTAACATTGTGGCAAGCAGCGCAGCTCGAGGCAAGCGCAAGTATCCAGAGGCAACTTGGAAAAGGAAACAACAAGAAATTTTTGGACGTGTTTATTTTTGGGTCCATAGAACGTATATTTATGGCCATTACTCAATGCGCCAGCAGACATAAAAGTTGAAAATGCATTTTTACGACATCAGCTGAAACATGGCAAGTGCCTCGCAGCGGCAGCCGCCAGCTAAATGAAAATTGTCCCCAGCAGCGGCAATTTCCCACCCAATTTCCGCCCAATTTCCATTTTGTTTGTATATATGTATACATGTGTGTGTATATATTTATGCATGTGCATGGGGCGTGGCACTGTCAAACATTTGTTTCGTGTAGTTAATTGAATCTGGCATATTTTTATTTATTTCATTTTCAATTGTTTAAAGCAAATATTGACGTACCATGCGGCGTATGCGCAATTTGCAAGCGCAAATATAACGCACACGCCGCATGTGCTCTGCCGCCTATACCTATCTATATACATATATAAAGCGATATTATATATATCTATATATATATCTGGCAAACAGTTGCATCTAGTATTTGGCATTTAGATATATCAACTTTGCAGCGCCAGCTGTCCATTCGCTTGTCCATTAGCCGCGCATCATTTAAATTGACATTTTGCGCGTTGCAGAATATTCAATCTATAAATTCCGACAGTCGCATTTAGGCAAATCCAATATTCAATGCAGTCCCAACTACACTGAGAGAAACTAAGGCACAAGTTTTCAAACACAATTAATTAATGCTGCCACAACAAAACCTCAAGCTCTTCTTATTTCCCCGATTTGCTCAAAGAACAGGGTTTCGATGTGGACTTTAATCGATTGCTTGGAAACGGGACAAGTTATCGAGTATCGGAAACAAACTCGTTTTACGCGGGGCACTAGGAGGACCTAAAGCTCAATTCTCTAGCTCCTGTAGGTTCTGAGATCCTTGCGTTCATACGGACGGACGAGTGGACGATCGGACAGATGGACAGACGGACATGGCTAGATCGACTCGGCTGTTGATGCTGATCAGGAATATATGTACTTTATGGGCTCGGAAATGCTTCCTTCTGCCTGTTACATACATTTGCGCGAAGACAATATACTCTTTTTACACATTTTCAATGGGTTCAGGGTATAAAAATTGTCTTATTTTTATACGATCAAAGTATGTTCAACAATTTATATGGCTGCCATGAGAACAATCGGTCGAAAAGTTGTTTCTTGTATGGCAAACTCAGCAAACTCGTCAACGAACTTTTCTACTCTCACATATTTGCAAAAGGAGAAATGTTTAGAAAATTATTAAAACTGAAAATAATAACAATTAAAAGTGATCCAGACAAATTCTCATAACTTTTGCTCTGATTATTTCTGTTTGATTCTAGATTGAAAAGTTCTTCTCAAAATCTTGGGCCCTTGGAGCTTGTTTTTATTCGATTTTGTTGTCATTTAATATCTTTGCTTGCCTGATTTCGCGCAGTGCATCACACTTGACATTTTTAGGTTAATGCAATTTTCGAATGCAGCCACATTTGTTGTTTCTGTTGTTGTTGTTGTTGTAGCTCTTACTCGTGGCTGGCACTTGTTGTTGTTGTTGTTGTTGCTTGTGAGCATTTTAATTAGGCACAGGCATTACATAAGTTACCTTCCCTCCTCCTCCACCCCACTTCCCCCCTTGCCCGCATAAACCCACTCAGTTTTTTTTTCTTTCTGCCCGCCTTGCGAAATGTTTGCGCATATTTCTTAGACAACTACAGTGGGACCTCAACCCAGAGCAACTGTTGTTGTTGTTGTTGTTGTTGCTGTTGTTACCTCCAGACGCAGTCGGTTACGCCCCCGCATCTGTCTGCCCACCAACACAATGTTTGATTTGTTGTATACATATGTACATGTGTATTTCTGCACTATTCGCGCTCGCATTTGTCAACTATTCACAAAATGCACATTTTGGTCGCCGTCGCCGAGGCGAGTCATTCATTTATTCATTCATTCATTCACTTATCCATTCATTTGGCTAGCTGTTGTTGGCCGTTTGTTTTGCTTTGCCCGGTTTCCTCATAGGCACTTGTGTGGCGCCCAGTCTTGAGGGGGGAGGGTTGGTTATAGTGAAGAGGGAGAGGGTAAGGGGAAGCAGGGGCTCTGCTTGGTTAGTCTTCAATTTGCATACGCATTGCTGGCTGCTGTTGCATTGCGTAAAGCCTGGTCTTAAAACAAATGACAACGACAGAATGAAAGGTGTGTGAGGGGAGGGAGGGATGGAGGAGGGGGCAGAAGCACCTGCCCAGCAGCCACTCGAGTCGAACAACTGCACAACCTTAACTTAACTGCTCCGACAGCTGCCTTCAGTCCGAGCTGCGCGTTGTGGGCGCAGTTTAAAGAGAATTGAACGTTTATTCAATTGGATTCGGTTTCTTCTTTTCGAGTCGGAGCCCACATAAAAAATAACTATATATATGTACATGTATATATAAAGTAAAGCTGGGCTCACTTTCGGTTTTTGATCATCAAGGCAATGCGCAAACACAATAATTTATTAACAAGCTTTTTGTTAATATTTTCAATAGGTTTATGGCTCGATTTGTGCGCCAATATTGTTCGCAGATTAGAAAAAAAACCAAAATAATGCATCAATATTGATGTTGACACTGAACTCAACTGATATATTTATTGTTCATTATTATCATTTCGTTATTTATTTATTTTAATTTGTATTTATTTAAATAATTCTTCACTCCAGCTTAGTTTTTGATATCAAGGACTTGGAAATCTACTTAAAAAGATCTCAATATGCGGAATATTAATAACTTAATTTGTCCTCCATTGATCAACATCATCATTATCTAGCAATGAGTTTCATTTACTAAGTAATGAAGGAAGCTCCGCCCCCCTCTCCCCACATCTTGTGCCATTCCCCTTGCAGCTGTCTGTCCTCTGTGCTATGCGAAACAGCCTGCTTTAATTACGCGCTCCTTCAGTTATTTAATTATCCCAAAACAATCCATCAGCAGCTGGGCTTGATGTCATTTCGAGCTGCAGGCAGCAAGTGAAAAACTTTTGTTGCAATGTGCAGCAGATGTGGCAGGAGCACAAAGTGAAGAGCTTGAGTGTGTGTGTGTGTGTGGAAGGGGGGGCAACTTTGGAGACTCTTGCGTCTAATTAATGCGGCGGTTATTAATCATGTGGCCCAAATGAAGGCGACGCATTGAAATGCTAAATGAACAATGCCTGCAACATGCGGACAAATGCATTTATATATATATAGATCTATATATGTGTGTGTGATTATATAGAGTTCGTCTGGGGCTGATTATCAATTGAGCAACTGTCGCAACTCTGGCAAAATGTCAGCAGTTGACAAGTGTCTGCAAACACGCAGCGCCGCAGCGCTAATGATGCTGCCTCCGTCGCCTGTGAACGGCCCTCGGGCTATAAAGTCATCGATTGGGTAATCCAGCAGCAGCAGGCGCCCACGTTAATAAACTGGGCGTGGCACTCGAGCTTAGCGACCCATGGGACACACAAGCCGCTTCGTTAGGTTGCCAATTGGCTGGGCAAAAAAGCAAGAAAAAAATAAATAAAATAGAAGCGCAAAACCGAATCACACGCAAATTGGCTTACAAGGCACGAACAACAACAACAGCAGTAGCAGTAGGAGCTGGGCCTGGGGCCAACAGGATGCGGAGCCGCATGTGCACTGATTGGCCTGACGACGAATGCCGCAGGGAATGCAGTTGCTCAGATTGCTCAGGTGTCGGCGTACAGGTGCACAAGGACACTCACACAAACCCACAGGTGCATTCATCTATGCTGACCAATGAGGCGTATGATTAATGCGACTCAAGGGGACTCGAGCCACAGCATTGCCCTTTCCTTGCCATGCTTTAAGTTGTTACTTAAAGCTTGCTCGGGAAACTGCTTAAAACTCCCAAATAGAAGCTGTTTTAAACTCTGAAAAGAAGCTAACTAAGTTTCCGACATCAAGCTGCTTAAAGCTTCTGCAGGTATCTGTTCAATGCTTCGATAGAAAGCTGCTTAAAGCGCCTGCAGAAAGCTGCTTAAAGCTTTCAGATAGAAGCGCTTTAAAACTCCCAACTTGAAGCTACATAAAGCTCATACTAGAAGCAGCTTAAAGCTTGTAACGAAAGCTGCTTAAAGCTTGTACTGGAAGCTGCTTAATGCTTTTACAGAAAGCTGCTTAAAGCAGCTCAAACTTGAATGTTTCCGATAAACAGTTGCTTGCTGCAGAAAGCTTCTTAATGTTCTTAAAGCTTCCTTCTTTCTCAATTGTTATTTCTAGCGACAATATTACTTTAAAACTTTACAAAAACGTTTCAAAACAGAAAACATTTTGCATAGAATTTTTGTCAAAAATATAATAAATAAAATCAAGGAATGGAGCTCTTGAGGTTTGGGTTCTTGAGAGGGTTCGAGGAATTGAATTTCGATAAAGTCGGGATCTCTTGGGGATTTAGTCTGCGAACAAGACTCGTAAACGTTTGAAGGTGTTGCATTGCCAGACGACTTTCAGTATTACCCACTTTGATATTATATCAATTTTCAGGGTCCCAGCTTATAGACTACAATTACTTAAGAATTTGTTTGTTTTTGTTATTTGTTTTTGTTGCTCAACTTACATCACAAAAGTTCAATTCAAATTTCAATTCTGCCGCAGTTTCGTTTCGGTTTTTTTTATGTATTTTGTTTTTGTATATATTTTGTTTTAGTTAGTTGCCGTTCCTGCTATCTCTCTGGTGATTCTTTAAACAGTTTGTGTTTTAGTTATCTTGTTTTTTATCGATATCTTTTTGCAATCACTTTTAGTTACGATATTTGCAATGTTTGTTTAACACTTGCCACGTTGTTTTGTTTTAATTAGCTTTTTGTTTTTGTTTTAAACGATGTAAAACGTTTTTTTCTTCGGCTTTCTCATTTGAATTCTGCTGCCTCGCTGCGACAGAGAGCGATAGAGAGAGAAAGCGAGAGAGAGAGAGACAGAGACAGCGGCAGAGATAACAGCGATAACAAAAATGTTTCTCTTTGTTTTGTTTCTTTTTGTTTTTGTTTTTGTTGCTCAACTCAATGCACGGCCATGGATATTGTTGCAGTTGCAGTTGCAGTTGCTGCCGCAATTGCTGCTGTCGTAGCTGTTGCTGTTGCTGCTGCGAGTCTGCAATTTGTTAGCGGCAATTGTTGCTGTTGCAGCTGCTGCGACTGTTGTTGTTGCGGTTGTTGTTGCGTTTGTTGCTGCTGCGACTGTTGTTGCTGTTGCTGTTGTTGTTGTTGCTTGTGGCGGCTCTTGTTGCTGTGCATTTGTTGCTCCATTTTTAAGGAATTTTTAGCACCTGCAAAAGATACACACAATAATTTGTGAGTGAAACAACAAATGCAGCGTGTAGTTCGGTTTGGGTTTCGGGTATTTGGGTTTCGTTTCGTTTCGTTTAGTTTCGGTCACTCGTTGACCTTTTCGTTTAAAAGAAAAACTTCCGTTAGAAATTATAACAAAAGCCAGCCATAAAACACATAAATAGAAAACAAAAAAACAAACACAAGAGCAAGAGCAACAACCACAATCAATCGCTAAGGTCTATTGACCCAGACGACAAACGGCTTTTTATGAGCTTTGCCCCGAGGCAAGGCAATCAAAAGATATCATATATATACATATATATATATATATATATATACTGTATAATATATGAATATATATATATGTATTTGACTAAGAGGCAGCAGAGGCAGCAGCAGCAGCAGCTAAAATCAGGCAAGGCATAAGCCAAACGGTTTTGTACCTTGAAAATAGCTCGAACTAACTCCCAACCCGTTGGCTAATTTATTGAATTATGCTAATTCAGAGCAAACAAAGAGCCGGCACAAATATCAATAAAAATAAACACCACAAAGCATGGCTAGCTGCCAGTCGACAATTAAATACTCTTCTAAAGTGTTTTTTATACATAGGTAAATCCTATTTGATATAGTATAACGATTAACAAAATATGTCTGCACCTATCCAAATAGTTTAACTTCATTGTAAAAGCATGTTGTAGCTTGAGAAACAGAATTGTTTCTCTTAAAAAACGAATCTTTCGATCAATTCTTCTTATATGAATCATATAATATAATATGATATATCATATAATAGGATAGAGAAAGGAGGAGTTTGTTAAAGCTTGTAAGCGACAAGTTTGATCAAGACATCTTGACAAACAAGAAAGTTCTTCGCACAGGAACTCAGTTCTCGAACGATCTCTTGTATAGAGCTATATAACATATTTGTCCGATATCGATAACATTTAGCTTATGTCTAGGGAGCATAGATAGACTAACAAATACCGGATTGTGTATAGACACAAGAACCTCATTATTGATCGACTATTTGTTTGACAGATATATGATATATTGGTCTGATGTCAATTGGATTTTGGAATAGGCAAAACTAAGAAACGTCTTGTTAGGTCAAGAATTCTTGAAAAACAAAAAGTAGTTTAGATAAGAGCTCAATTTTCGACCGATCTCTCCTAAAGAACTATATAACATAATGGTCCGATATTGATAACATTTAGCTTATGTCCAGGGAGCATAGGAAAAAATAGTTATAAATATAGATATATATTGAAAAACCAAAAAAAGTGGAAAAGAAACGATCTTTCCATTCCTAGCCCGATGTTCGATGGGATTTGACATAAATATTTGGAACAGAGTGAAAATAATAAATGCCAACTTTGCTCAAGATATCTTCAAAAGAAAACAAATTTGTGATACAAGAATTTCGTTTTCGACCGATCAGCCCTATGACAGCTATATGATATAGTAGACGGATATTGAAAAGCTGTTGCTTATAATGACCTAATGGCAAGTATGGTCAAGATGAGAGAAAAATCAAAACTAGTTTTTCATACGGAGATATAGCTCTTATCCCACCGATTCCGACATATATACCGCCTGCAGCAAATAGACGTAGCTAGGCACAGTTTTTCACGGCAATTGCTCTAACAATTGAGTCTAGCCGAAATAGTCATAGATCGTCTGATCATAGATCGTCTGATCATAGATCGTCTGACATCTCTATATACACTTCAAATTGATTATTGAGTCTCTATATAGCTCCCACAAAACGTGACAGTATTGTAATGGCCTCTGTGAGGGTATAAAAAAAGCCACTGAAAAACAATCTGTTTGCTCAAGTTTTATGACAGGGGCGTCGTCGTCGTCGTCGTCGTCGTTGATGTTGACTTTTTGGCTTGTATTTGATTTCCTCATTATAACCAGTTATTTGCGTATCGATATAACGATCAATCCGTTTGTTGGAACGATCGATCTTTTGGATTTAACTGGGTCACAGTTTTTGACACTTTGACGATTAACGCTTAAAGCTGGCCGTCAACTTATGGCGCGCACTGTGCCCAAAATGTTCACTTAACTTAACCGACAACAGCTGATCGCACAGCGGCAAGTGCAATAAAAGTCAATGAATTGAGCTCAATTGAAAGCAATTGAGCCAGTTAGTGAGAGCGAGACACAGTTAGAGACGAGCGAGAGAGAGTGTGAGAGAGATAGAGATAGAGATAGAGAGAGTTCATTGCAATATTGCGCATACGACGCGTTGCACGCTCGTGCTCTATTGTCAGCTGTTGTTACCCTCTGTCAAGGGTGTTTTCAACAATTGCCGACAAATCTGCGCTTCTTTTTGTAGATATTCTTAATTTAAACGAGCATTAATAGCTCGTATAAAGAACTTATGCTGTATATTCTAATTTAGACATATAAATCCCATGCAAACTAAGCTACTTCAAGTTAATTCGTGCTATTTTTCAACTTAAAACTGAATTTGCTTTCACACAAGCTCACATCCCGAATTTCAGCTTAATAGCTTACACATTTCTCGAGATATGTGCCCGAGCCGCTTTTGAAGCGGATTTTAAAGGCATTTTAATTGGATTTGTGGCTAGCTTTACGGACCGAGCTTTCATTTGAAAGGCTTGCGGTTTCGAACTCAATCTGGATGCAATGAATGTGAGCTCTTTCATAGTTGTTATTAAAAGGGAGCTCCATAAAGTATTTGCCTGGATTTTCTTCCTGGTCTTCATTTGAGAAGCTCATTAGTTTGAAATCCCTTTTACTTTGCTTGGAGCACATGCTTAGAGCATTCAAAAGTCGTTCATTGTCATGTTAGTTTCCCATAAAGATAATATAACATGGTTATATATGTGACGGACTGTGATATCTGTGGGTGTGCATACGTTCATCTTATTTGCGTGTGATATATAGTATATTTCTATAGTATATATTTCTAATGCACACATTTTGGACTTTATTTGATTTGATTTGCTCATCGTTTGTCTAATTCGAAAAGTCAGCAGCGAGAAATAACCATATACAAAAAATATTGAGTAAAAAAACTTGTCGCAAAGGTCAACTTGATTAGCGCGTCTGCAGCTTTTTGTGGGACACTGTGTATGTGTGTGTGTGTGTGTGTGTGTGTGTGTGTGTGGGGTGGCTTGACTTATTTCACGCACTGTACGACTGCGACTTAGTGACATACATTGACTTACAGCTTAGAGGTCTATATATATCTATAGCTTATACAATTTGTATGGCTGCCTCAATAATCCAGGACTTGAGGCAGGCAAAGACCATTATCAGGATACGCACCTGTAAGCAAGAAAGAGAAAGAAAAATTAATAAACAATATGATTCGGCTTTCACATTTGACATTTATAAATGTTTAATGAGCTGCGTGCTGGCATTTGAATATGAATAAAGAAAATATAAAAAAAAGAAGCAGAGAAAGAAACACACAAACACCTGCTCGGAAGGGCCCCACCCCGAAAAATGGCAACACCTTTTGTCTATTTGCAAAGTGCAAAAGTTCATAATGTTAAAAACGTTGCCAAGAAATGCCAAAAATAAAAATATACGCTCCCAAAAACAGATAAAAATAAATTATATTCGCTTGTTTATTACGTTTCCCAAAAGAAAAGAGCCAAACACAGGCATATTCTCAGTATGAACAACGCGCAGATACCCTAGAAATACGGAAAAGCTATACAGGCTTACAGAGCCTTGTCGCTCGTTCTTAGCTTTAACATGTTGGGAATTCTAACTAAATTTGTGAATAACTGTAAAAATACTGAGCTTTAAGACGAATTGACTATTAGATGCAGGGTATAATAGTTGAAGATTGGTAACAAATATTGCTTAAAAAATAAAACTGACTTATTTCAAACATTTTTTGATTCTTCACACTAATGTAGATAATATTGGCAAGTGCCCTTTCCATAAGTATATTTTATATATTTTGTTTATTGCTTTGCTTTTTTATGACTTATTATGATCCTTTGTTGTCTCCTAAATCCCATATAATAATCCTTCGCGCTGTGCGTTACAAAGTACATGAAAAACTCAATATGCCCAGCAGTGTGTGCCGTCAACAAGAAGTGCAATTTGACAAATGAAAGGTATAAAAGCACTTGATCTCATAGGGCATGAGTCAAAGAGGGGCGGCAGGGAAGGGGGAGGCATGTTTAAAAATACCGGGAAAAGAAGAAGAAGAAAGAACTCTCGCAGCGTCTCAGACAAAGCTAAGCCGGCAACTTTAATGATGATGACGCAGATTTTACTGTGCCAAAAAAATAATATAAACTAACACACGCACACACACACACACACACACACACACACGTTCGCAATGAGAGAGCTGTGCATGTGTGCGTATTGTCTGTGATTATATAAATAAAACTCGGGGGGAGCGCAGCCAGAGAGAGAGTGAGAGAGAGAGAGAGTGAGAGCCCAGTGCGATATGTTTGCCATGGCCAGACAGACGATGACTTCCATGACAATCGCCCGGCATTCACTTCAATGACCACCCCCCCCCCCCCCCCCACACACACACACACACATACATAATCTGCAATCTTCCGTCTGTCCCTTCTCGCTCGCTCGCTCCCTTTCTCACTGTCCGTTCTTCTCTCACACTCTATCTCTGTCAGTTTCTCCACTTTGCTGTTGAGCTGTAATCTTTTTTTATGCGCTTTAATTTGTTTTCTTTGCGATTCCATTTTCTTGTTGTTTGCCAAAAGTTTATTGATCTCTGCTCTGCGACATTGCTCTGTTCAGGCAGGGGGCGGCGCGGTGAAGGGGGCGGGGGCCGGGCGGAGGTAGAATCTGTCTGTGCTCATATTTTTTCTTCACCATGCGGCGCGGGAACAACTTTCGCATTTTCTTTGTTAAATTTACGACCCATACAAGAAATCATGTCAAATATTCCAAGGGCAATGCCAAAAATATGCCGCAAGAACAAAAATTATGTATACAAATAAAAAAGAATTTTACGCAAGCAGGAGCTAAGTGTGTGTGGGGGAGGCAGCGAGGGGGGTGGCCGCCAGTGAAAGATTGCATATGGCAGCAAATCATAAATAGACAAGTTAAGCACGGCCCGATTATTTATGACAGTCTAAACAAAAAATAGACCAACAGCTGTTGTTGTCCATTAAGAAAAAAAAGGAGAGGTGAAAGTTCTTCTTGACTAATATGACCCACAAATCAGTGCGGCATCCTTAAAAACAAAGCTACAAAAGAAAAAAAACAACATTTACAACAATAACAAACCAAATGCAACAAAATATGCAAATGAAGTTCGGCTTGGAGGAGAAATCACAAAGAGAAACAAACAGAAAACTGGCGGGAAAGCTAGAGTGTGGCGATTAACAGATACCCTTTAAGTACATAGAATAACAAAAGTATAGCGTGTGAAATACCCTGTTATGATAGAATTGTTAAAAGGCAGTCTTAGGCAAAGTTCCACATGATTGCAGATGTGCCTTTTACCTGTCACGCGCACATAAACACCCAACTTTCGTATAGCTCCTTTAAACAAAATTGTTAATGGGTATATTAACACCAAGCATTAAACATGTAAATGCACGCGTCGCGGTCAGCCAACGACGCCGACGTCGACGTCGACGCCAGCCGCTGCATTAGTCAGCAAGAAATGAAAAAGAGAGCGGCAGCCGCCGGCCGCCCCAAAAAGAAACTTGCAAGAGACCAAACCAAGTCATTGACACCAAAAATAATATACCAAAAACACAACATAAACTACACCAAAAAAAAAAACAGCAAGAGAAGAAAAAGAGACGCAAAATACACAAAACTTCAAGAGATGCAAATGATTTTGACTTTAATGCGAAAACTTGTGCGCTATCTCGCTCGCACTTGCTTAAGCAAATATCAATTTCCGTGTAGACGAGCGTAAATGCAATTAGGCAAAAGCGCCACCTGTCGCCCGGTGGCAGTTGTTATTCTAGCAAAGTTCGTGACAACTTGAAAAGTTTTATATGCAAATAGTCAAACAACAACAACGACAACAACAACGACCACGCCCTTCGAGCTGCATTTGCAAGTTTGGCAACAAAAACAACAACCGCAATTGAAAACTTGTTAAATACGCGCACATTTGTTTTTATTGCAATCGTTCAACCTTTTTGGCTAGCCAAATGTGCCACGCCCACGACAAGCACACGCCCTCCGCTGCTTGACGCACGCACACACTGCAAATTGCAATTGCAGTCAATTGTTGTTGTTTTAGTTAGTCGTTGTTGACAAAATTACCGCTTTTTGGTTTTTGGCGTAAAGAAGAAAGCAGCACAACAACAACAGCAACAACAGCAACAACAACAGCAACAACAACCAAGGAAAGCTAGCTCTATAATTTGGCACAACGCAATATAACTTTGCTGCGCTATGTTAGGGTATCTTGAAGTCTATTGCATATGAGCAGCTTCTTGTTATGAAGCTGATGTGATTAAAGGAGAGAGCCTTAGGAACTAGAGCAAAGACTGAAAGTTCCATTGGTTAATTTAAGGCTTTCGATATACTAACAATCGGGCAATAGTTCTATAGCTCAAAAGCTAACTACACATAATTTAAGGACAACAATATACATACATAATAAAATATTTCTAAAGCTCATTTGCTAAAGCACTTAAAATGTCTATGAAAGGGTATGCAAAATTCGTGCACTTTGAATTAAACATTTTTTGTGAAATGAAATAGTTGTATTTACGTTTGTTTGCCTGCTTATGCAACTTGTGTGTGTGTGTGTGTGTGTGTGTGTGTGTGTGTGTGTGTGTGTGCGGCATGCAGCGCGCCATGTCGCGTGCAGCCAGCAACAACAACAACAACAGTTGCAACAACAGCAGCAGCAACAGCAGCAGCAACAACAACAACTTGCCGCTCGCCTTGTACAGCGTGTTTGGGTGAAATTGGGTTTAGTGTTCAATTTAACACCCACGTTCTAGTTTGGGTTTGTTGGCCCCATCAAGCAGAAAACTAAAGCTGAGCAGCATTTGCCATTGTATTGCTCGTTTCGTGTTTTGTTGCAACAATTGCTGTCGCAGCGGCAACAACAATAACAGCAAGAGCAAGAGCAGCAACAGCAGCAGCAGCAGCAGCAGCTAAATGCAATCATGTTTAATTATGCATTCCACATTGGATACGTTTTGTTCGGCTGCTATACGCTCAACCGTTATATTGGCTATATGGATACAACAACAACTGACAACAGCAGCAGCAGCAGCAACAACAACAACAACTGACAACAGCAGCAACAACAAAAGCTGACAACGCCCCCATAAAAACAGCAGCAACAGCAATGGAAACGTTTTCCTTAATGCTTTTCTCTTTTATATAGTTTTATGTTCTTCATTAATTGATTGATAAACCAATTTTGGGCATAAAGCGCAGGGTCCCAGCTAAATGACGACGACAACAACAACAACAACAACGAAAATCACATTGACAACCGTCGTTGCCTTCATTTCCGTCTTGCAGCCCACTTCAGATATCATTGAAGCATTTCGAGCCCACGTCTTTGGAATTAACATAAATATGCTGCACAGATTGCTTTTAATAGATATGCATGCATATACATACATATATACACACATACATACATAGGTATATATATGTAGACTTTACCAGACACATGCATAATTAACAACCAGGTGGGCTGGGCTCGTTTCGGTTCGTTTTTTGGGGGGCTGGTGCAGTTCCACATATTCCAGACACTTAAGAAAAAAAACGCATTTAAAGAAAAGCTGACGACGAGACGCTTTGCGTGGGCCCAACCCGACACTTGAGCGACAATTGGAACGACTTTGGGGTCAGGTCAACGCCTCTTTTATTTGCATATTGCTTTTGCCTTTGTTGCAGTTATGATTACTGTTATTATAATTGCTATTGTTTTCACTATTATTATTATTATTATTAGTATTGGCGTTGGTATTATTATTATTATTATTGTTATTATTAGTATTGGTAATAGTGTTGGTATTGGTATTGCTATTTATATTGGCAGCAGTATTCGTGTTATTGATTTATAAGTATAAGCATTATTATTATTACAATTAAATTACTTTTTATATTGGTAATGTATTAAATTTTTGTGCCTGTTATTATTGTCATTAGTATTATTATTAGCATTAGTATTCGTATTAGTATTAGTATTAGTATTAGTATTAGTATTAGTATAAGTATTAGTATTAGTATTAGTATTAGTATGCATATTAGTATGAGTATTAGTATTAGTCTTAGTATTATTATAAGTATTGTTATTAGTATTAGTATTAGTATTTGCATTAGTATTATTGTTACTATTATTATAGGTATTAGAATAGGTATTGTATTAGTATTAGTATAAGTATTAATATTCGTATTGGTATTAGTATTAGTATTAGTATTAGTATTATTATTAGTATTTGTATTTGTATTATTATTATTATAAGCATTATTATAGGTATTAGAATTGGTATTAGTATTAGTATTAGTATTCGTATTAGTATTGTAATTATTACTATTGTCATTATTACTAATTTTTTAATACTGCTGTACCGTTTTACAGACTACAGTTTTGTATAATCCAATAGTATCTTTTGTTTTGTTTTGTTTTGTGTTTTTATCTTTTGTGATCTTTTATTTAGCTATTGCTATTGAAATCCGTTGCCTGGTTTCGCTTCTCTGTTGAGCGCACAATTGGTTCAATGCTCATCATTGGCAGCCGTCACAACAAATTGCTGCAAAATATGCGCACACACATTTATTATGGCTATTATTATTATTATTATTATGTTTATGTTTGTTTTTGGATTTTTTTTTTTATATTTTTATTATTGTTTATCTGTTTTTTATGCTACTCTTGCCATGCGAGTCATGCTTATAATTGTTATTGTACAGCAAAAATAATATTTTTGCACGCGGGTGCAACGCACTCAAATGTCCAAGTGTGTGTGCCTGCGTGTGTGTGCGTGTGTGTGTGTGGCACGCTTGTGTAGCGAGGGATAACGGGGGGAGGGGCAGCTGCTGAGGGAGGGAACTGCTCCTCAACCGGGTGAAAGCGACCGCCATAAGACACACAAAAATAAAAAAAAAAGAAAGAAACACTCGAGTTGCAATTAAATAGCTGCCAACTGCAATTTCATTTAGCCAAAGCTGCGACAGCGCCACATTTATCTATTGAACACCATGATCAGCAGACAAAGGGGCAAGGGGGTGGGCAAGGGGGAGGGGTTGGTAATTGTTGGGGGAACTGCCGTCAAAGTGACTCGCGATTAGACGAGGTGAATAGGTCACTGTGCACCCCGACTGCAGTCGCAGTCGTAGTCGCAGTTGCAGTCGCAGTTCGATTGTGGCATTAACAACGAGTTTCAACTGAGGCATTGAAATTGAACGAGATGAAAATTGAACACTTCAATTGAACGGCGATTTTCAATTGAATACTGAAATTTAGGCGACAATTTCAAGCAATTAACTTAAGCAAGCTTTATACAAAGAGTTTTAACTAACTGCAGCTGGTCGCTGGTTCAAACCCAGGCAGTAATTTTCAGCTTTAACGTTTGCTCTAAATATGAAATTATAATAAGTAAAAATGAAACAAATTGAATGAAAAGAACAACAAATTAATTTGTCATATAAACACAGAAATATGCCATGATAAAAAAGTTAACCAAAAGAGAACGAAAAAGTCGGATATATTTGTTAACTTTTTCTTCAAAATCCTGATTTTTATTAAACATTAAGTTTCTTTAAAAAAAACAATTAAGTAAACAAACTGTAAAAGGCATTCAATTTCTGGCGAAAATAAACAAAGTTGAACAATAAAAATTTCCATTGAAATGTGACGATTGAAATTGAAACAACAAATCGAAGATTCAACTTGAGAGAGCCGGCAAAAACAGGGAGAAAAAATCAAAAGGCAGCAAGCAAAAATTGTTGTTGTTGTTGTTGGCCACAACACGGCGAAGCTGGCCAAGATTTATGTGGAAATGGGCTGGAACGAGCACGCTGCCATTGATTGCGTTGGCCACCCTTTTTGGCCAAAACACAAGCGCACAAATCAATTGAATAAGTCATAAGTTATACACTGGTTGTTGTTGCTGTTGCTGCTTGTTGTTGCTTGTTGTTGTTGTTGTGCTCCTATTCGCACCGAAACCGGTTCGTTAACGCTGCAACAATCACTGCAGCAGGTGGGCAGGTGGCAAGCGGCCAGCAACTGCAACTCCAAATGGCCAATGGCCCGGACTCGGCGGGTGTATGTGGCAGCAGCAGCGAGCAGAGGGGAGCAGAGAGGGGCAAGTTGATGAGTTGCCAACCGGTTATGTAAAATTGTTAGCAGAACAACGAACAACCGTCAACAACATTGTGGCATATCATGCATTTTAAACACAGCCAAGGGGTGGAGGGGAAGGGGCGCAACTGCTGCAAATTGTATTTTTTTTGGCAAAGCGGAAATGCTGTGCGGCAGGCGGCAGGCGGCGGGCTCGTAAGGGCTGCGGCAACAATCAACAACAATTAAATTTGATTAACATACAACAAAATATCTATATGAAAATTAAAGTTTTGTGTTTTTTTCCTTCGGACTTGCCCCCAAAAGGGGTCCGAGTGCGCAGATAAAAACTGACGGCGCATAAATTATGCTGGCTGCGTCGCAACAACAACAAACCCAACAACAGCAGCCGCATCAGCAGCAGCTCTTGCAATCGTGCAACATGCGGCACTTGAGCGAGCGGAACTCTTAAGTATGTAGGTAGACACAGAACCTTGGGAACACACTCAAAGAAAGTCTGATTTTAGTGCTTCTTCTTGCTGTTGTTGCCGTTCGAGACTCAAGTGGCATGCCACAGCGAAATCATAAAGACAACATCGTGCATTTTCAAGGTTAAAACGTAGCCCGAAATTGATAAGAGGATCCGTGAGTAGCATCAAGGGAACACAGTAGCTTATATATACCCTTTTATCTTACACAAACATGTTATGAATAGTGTATAATATATGAGTCCAATGTTCATAGATATATAGTATATCATATATGTATATATGGAATATCATTTACCTAAGATAAAGCAATTCGGTATAGAAGATAAGATAAGATCAGCAGATTTAAAAAACGATAAAGTCTTTCAAGATTCATGTAGGGATCGATTTTCTGGAGCCATTCAATTTCTAGTATCTGCTTTTAATTGAAGCACATCTCTTCGCTTCGGAAGTTCAAATCGAACTCTCCTCAATTATTGCATGTTCCTGTTAACATCCGTTCTGTTACATAACAGACGTCTATCATTTACAGGCTCCGATCGATAACAGTGCACCAATAAGATATGAATGTATGAAGTGAATCAAACCCAATGCAGTTATGTTAAACTAAAAGAACATAGTGTAACCTTCAACATACTTTGCCTACATAACAACAAAGAAAGTCCATGCCAATTAACTAGATCTACACAAAATACAAACACATTCCTGTCGCAGCTAATGTGCCCTGTTACACTTTCTATAACACATTGTTATAACTCGACTGCAAAGGGTATAGAAAACCTTGGCCGCTTCCTTGAAGCTGTGAGTAAGCAGATCGCTTGGTACAAATTTAATGAGGCTCGCCGTGTTGAGAGAGACCAAAAACTGAAGAAAAACTAAAGGCATAAATGTCGCTTAAGCTGCAAACCGGTTTTTTTTTTCTTTCTTGTTGAACAACAACAAAAGCAGCACGCAGACAGCGCTGCCCAACAACAAAAGCAGCACGCAGACAGCGCTGCCCAACAACAAAAGCAGCGCGCAGACAGCGCTGCCAAACGCTTTTGTTGTTGCTTATAAAAGAGTTGGCAGCTCCTACGAGCAGAGACCGGTTTCAGCTTTGATTTTTGTCGTCGTCGTCGTCGCCGTTATTGTTGTTGTTTTTCTTGTTGTTGTTGTTGTTGTTCAGAAGGCAACTCTACAACTTGAATAACATTTTTATGCGCACAACAGGTACATTTGTTGTTGTATGCTATATAAATATGTGTATGCATGTATGTATGCATGAGTTGAGCATGATATGCATGCCTGTATTTACATTATGTATATACATATATATATATATATGTATGTATTTGTGCGTGTATGTGGGGGTCTGCTGTTAAATGAGTGTTCCTCTCTGTCTGTCTTGAAGACTTGCGGGCACTCTGTTTGTGCTCTGCCTGCGTTGTTTGTCTGTGTCTGCCTTGGTCGTTTCTCGGTGCTTCTTCTGTGCGACAACAACAACAACAACAACAACAACACAACAACAACAACCGCAACAACAATCAGCTCTTTCTACATTGGTGTTGGTAGAAAGCCAAAAAGAATAACTCAGGCAAACAGCATTTGAGAATTTGCTTTGTCATGTGCCTCTGCGCCTGTTTGTTCTCATAAATATATATGTAAGTATGAATATGTATACACATATATGTATATCTATATATACCCTTTATACATATGTATGTGTGGTATGTATATAAGGCTATTATGATGCGCTTGTTTGTTATGCTGATTTGTGCCTTTTATGAACAGCACAGAACCGAACACACACATACATACACACACACACACGCGAGTGCCCAGCACACAGTGTTCTTATACTCAAAGCTGCCTTTGTATACCCTGTAATAGCCTCCTATCACCCTCATTCCCCTCAAATACACCTCCATTCGAGTGGGATTTACAAAGCTTATGCTAATATGCAGCACAATAACAAGGCATATGCCATGTATTCAAAGTGTCTTATACATAATTTATAAATACAATATTTAAATTATTTTCTTTTCTATAGATTCTGGATTTTCGTAAAAAAAAAAAAAAAGCTTAATTTGATATGTTATAAATCTTGGGCAAGCATATCGAGAAAATCTTCATAATGAAGCAAATCTTTGAAGAGATTTACCGAGACCTATGAATGTCTCACAATGAACATAGTTTATCAAAAAGGACTTAAGAGACTTTATATCTAAGAGAAAGACTCGTTTTGGGCCGAGTTACCCACATATTAAAATATATTTCAAATTATATAACCATGCTCAAGTTTAAAGATCTTTATTTTGCTCCATATTTCGAGATTCTAAGATATACTATATACTCTATAAAGGTCAAAATACCTATATATGACCCTTTGTGTCCTCACATATCTCTTATTTTGAATATATCTTAACATTTATGGAGATGATGATATAACTTTTATCGGAAACAAACATATATTACCCTTACTCTATATATATCTAGCTTCTGCTATCGCTTATTCTGAGTATCTTTATGGATCACATAGAAACTTGCATCTATATCATAGTTTTGAATATGTTTCTTTTACCTCCATATATTTACATACCTCCTACTCGATACACACATATCGTATATCGATACACACATATCATATATCGATACACATATATCACATATCGATATACACATATTTTACTTTCGAATGTCCAAAATCTAATTGGGAAATGAAATGAAAAACGAAAACATTCCGAAATCATTTAATGAAATACAATTCCATTTTAAATGAACATCATTTAAAGAGAATATAAGAATAATCTCGCATGCGTTTTAAGCAGATATTGTTTTCGGATTGGCCCGGGGTCAGAGAAATGTATATTAGGTTTGGCATGGAACTGAGAACTAAGAACTGAGAACTGAGAACGGGCTGGGATTAGCTAATTGGTGGCGATAATTTGATTAATTACCATGAATAGAGCGGCGCGTTCCATTCAATTATACGAAATGCGAGTGTGTTCAAAAAAAAAAACAATAACATGCAAAAGTATCTTCAGTTCTGGAAATAGATACAGAGTCGAGTTGGCTGTGCTAGGCACCAGCAGTTACCAGTTTTTTTCCATCTCTTTTTTGCTCTGCGAGGCACTAAGACAAAGAGTACCGAAAAAAAGGGGGAAACCAAAATCGAGTTAAATAAAGCGCAAAGCAAACAAAAATAGAATGTACGCAAGACAAAAAAAAAGGGGGAGAAAACAAAAAAACACAGAGCCCAGAACAGTTTAATTGAGACCCATCTGAGGTCGACCCCGAGAAGTGGGCGGGGGGGCAGCAGGCGGCGATGCTTTCACTTGGAATTCGTCGAATCGATGGATCGAGAGCCGAGTCAGTTAATAACAAACAGTTAAAGAGACGCCACAGAAGCTTCCAGTTAACTCTGGGCACAGGACTTGTCAAGTCAAGCTGGGAAAGTGTGTTGAGGTTGGGCTCAAATTCGAGTATGATCGAGGTTCAATTTTATTCCTCGAATTTCAATTGTAATATCCTCCTTTTTTCCCTAGGTTTTATCCCCCATAAAGTTGATAAATTCTAGATCAGCTTCAACAGCCGAGTTGTTAAGGTACGTTATGTACGTCCTTCTATCCATCTGCTCGTTGGTTTTACGTCAAAGATATCCTTACTTTCTCGTTTGATTTAAGTATAATATCTGTATTATTGTTTTTCGAAATATTTTCTTCTAAAATAATTCCTTGACCGAATTTTGATAACGTTTGTACTCGATCTGGAGTTCATAATTCTTGAGTTCTACGCTGATTTATTTGTTCGATTACTTCATTGCCAGGTATTAAATATACATAGTATGGAATATGATATTCACATGTTCGATTAATGTTTTCCCGAAACGTTAAGATCACGAAGAAGATTTTTATGGGTAGGTAAACTTAAGATATGTTTAATTACTAAACAAATTGTTCGTACAATAACTAAATAATCAAACAATGGACGGATATATGATATAATAATCTGATTCGACCCAGTCTAATGACAGATTTGATTAAACTAGCTTGAAAAGTGCGAAATTCAAGTTCTTAAGTGTTAACAAATGAAAAAATATTAGTTTTGAACATTCCCAGCTGAGTTTAACAGCAAACGGTTAACAGTTAGCTTAACAGCGCTGTTAACGTTGCATTCCATTTCATTGCATTCTGTTCCATTCAATCTCTTTTCATACCCTTCCTATCCGTTTCACTTCCCTTTATTCCATTCCATTCCATTTCCTTTCCTTTCACTCCATTCCATTTCCCCGTCTTTCATTCCATTCCATTTCATTCCATTCAACCTCATTTCATTTCCTTTCATTCCCTTCCATTTCCATTCCTTTCCTTTCATTCCATTCCATTCCATCCCATTCCCTTTCATTCCATACCATTCCCTTTCATTCCATCCCATTTCATTCCATTTGAGTTCAAATTACAAAAAGATTTTAATAACTTTGCAATGCAAAATTTATAATCAAAAGGAATTTTCTCAGTATTAGCATGGAACTATAGGCCCACATATTTCGAGGCACAGTTAGAGCTCATGAATATATGGGTCTACTAGCCCCTATACCCTAACCTTTGTTATGCTGCAGTTACTTGCACACTAGATAAGGCCTGTCAGGCCCTAAAATGAGAGCAAAGATTCAAAGATTACGCGAGTTGCTTTCTGCTGATGACTCAAGCCGTGCTAAGATTAACAATCTTAAAGACTACAAATTTGGCCCACATTTGAACGAAATTATTATCGCTCCAACTAACTTTTAAGCCTAACAACCAACTGTCAACTGACCAAATATGTGGCCTGTATAAGGCTCACAATTTCTCTGATATGCAAACATATGCCGCATTGAATCCGCCTGCCCCACTAGAGAGAGGTTCTCTTATCTTATCGCATTATGTCCGTATATATATATAGGGTATAACATTTTTACCAATCTATGGACTAAGGCAATGTGTAAAGAGACGTTCGAATTGTATTGGATTCGGAACGTTGTCTGGCGATAAGATAAGCAAGAAAACAAAAAAAAAAACGATAGGACAATCGATTCCATTATAAGGCCGTCGCAATTTGGGAACGCAAAACAAAATTTTGTAGAGAAATGAGAAATTGAGAAATGCTTTGAGCGAATTTTGGAAAGAAATAGAACTAAGAATGTTATCAGGCCGAAACTGAGGCATTTGCTGCAGTGTTAGTCATAATAATATACCCTGGAACACAGCTGGACGCTTATCAGACATTGTGGAGGCTTTGTTGTTGCCTTTCAAGTTCGCATTTGTATACCCTGTAAACAGTAGAACTGCTGAAAATTTGCAAGCGAATGCTGCATGAGATAGCGTGGAGTCATACAGTCATACCCTGTAACCAAGGGTAAAGTGAAATTGTGCACTTACTATTGCCTGTTAATAAGTAGAAACAACTTTCAAGATGACTTAACTAAACGTAACTAACTAACCAACTAACTAACTATTTACTGATCGATAAATATCAACTTTTAGCACAGAAGATAATGGCAATCCCAGATTAGACAGATTACGACAAACACGATATCTATAAACTTAATTTTTTGTTATATTGAAAGAACTGCAAGATAATTATCTAATTTTTACAGGGTATCTCCCAGTTACACACTCATCCAACACAATTGTGCGTTATTTTATGATTCTCCCAAAAAAAAAAACTTGATATGTCATATGGAGTAGAATTTTGAGACTAGTCTTCATTTACGAACAAGTCTTCTTGGCTTTACAGGGTATTCACCGAGTCGTAGCACTTTGATGGCGCACACATTTTCTTTTATCAAATTGGCACACATGTGCGAGCGGTACGTGTACGTAAATACGATTTATGAGCACAGAATTTCAAGCGTTATTAGACAGGCACAACAACAATAACAACAACAACAACAATAACAGCTACAACAACAACAATAGCAACAGCTACAACAACAACAATAGCAACAGCTACAACAACAACTCTCCGGAACAGATAACATATGCAGGAGTCTAATAAAAACTGATAGCACAGGCCACGTGGAAAATAATATACAGCCCATGTGTACATACATACATATGTGTATACATACATATGTGATGTAAGTAAGTACACACCTATATACAGATACATATGTATGTACATTTGGTATCTGCGGCCACTTGGCCATAGTTGAGCAACCCTTAATAGATCTGTTTTAGGCCATATGCGCAACATTTGGCTAAAATAAGCCGCACACTAAAATCCATTTCCCATTGACGTCAGAGATCGGGCACAACAAACAAAAACTCAATATGGCAAATGAAAATTAAAGCATATACGGCAAAAATACA
This sequence comes from Drosophila kanekoi, assembly GCA_037075305.1. Taxonomy (NCBI): domain Eukaryota; kingdom Metazoa; phylum Arthropoda; class Insecta; order Diptera; family Drosophilidae; genus Drosophila; species Drosophila kanekoi. Next base: position 618,739 of record JBAMCE010000329.1, on the reverse strand, counting down.
CACATACAAACACATATACATATATATGTATATATCAGATGTGCCCCTATGAGGGGTGCCACCCAAAGCCACCCACCCACAAAAGCACATAGAAGCAGAGAAGAATCAATAAAAACGACGCGAAGATGCGCAGAGAATGTGCGGAAACGAAATGGAATGAAACGAAATTAAATGTTTAGACTTAGAAACATATACATATACACGTTTATACGTGTATATGTATATGTATGTATGTATGTATTATCTGCACACGATTTGGGTTAATGAGCCTTTGAATTATTGAATCAAATTTTATGTACTATGTACATATGCCAAAGCAAAGTCGGCAGCCACACCTGAAGAAAAACCTTATCGTCTTCAATGTGAACAAACACTTGAAATAAAAAATAATATCAATTGGAATATCTGAACATTTGATTAGCGAGCCTTTAGAGAATAAACAAACAAGCTCTTAACTTAGTAAATTTACTAAAAGTAGTCGAAGATGTACAAAAATATTGAAGAACAAAAAAGTGAAAAGTTGTGTTCGATCAGAAAATCGATTAAGCGAAGATGTAAGAAAACGAATACTGGAAAAATTGATTCTGAGAAATTTTGAGAAAATGGATTTCGTTGAGAAAATCAATTAAGCGAAGTTGTAAAGAACATTAGAAGAATATGCTAGAAAATTCTTTTAAGTCAAAGTCGACTTCGTTTAAAATAAGGAAAATCTTATTAATGAAAAGCAAATAATGAATAAGAGTTAATCGAATCTAGTAGCAAGCAATCGCAATCGATATATATCGAAAAACAATTCATATTGATATCGATTTTCTTTCAATTTGTTGGTTTTCAAATCAAAACCAATCCATTCTCAGCCCATTCCTAGCTCGGACATAAAAGTGCATACAAAATACAAGCCCTTACCTTATTCATATCCAAATCGTATCTAGAAATCTTAAGATTCGCCCAGTCCCTAATGACAGCTGGGCGGGGCGCCTTTGAATGTCAAATGCAAACGAATAATTTCCACTAATTAAGTGCTTGCAAAGCGGTCAGCGACCGTGACCTAAACTAATTAATTGCGATCAATCCCAAAACATTCATTGAAAACTTCCAAGAATAGCTGGGAACCAACTGTTTTCTAGGTTATAAAGTATTTGAATTTCGCCTTTCCATCGATTTCGTAAACATTTTGCTGGCCCTATGAGCAGTATAGAAAGCAAATAAGTTTTTATGGTATTCAATTTGATTGCCTTCTCTTCTGTGTGTCGTATTCGTAAACGTTTCACTTGCTGCGTAAGAGATATGAAAATCGAGTAAGCCTAGAAACCGTTAGCTTTTCGGTTGAATTTTTTCCTTCTTTGGTATCGCATTCGTAAACGTTTTTGTTGCTGCTCGAGAAATCGTCACGTCAGCTGCACATTTGAAATTTGTTCAGTTCTCTTTTGTGTTGCATTCGTAAACGTTTTGCTAGCTAATTTAGCAGTACGTTAATTGAGTATGTCTAGAAATCGTCACGTCAGCTGCACTTTTTGTATTTCTCTTTTGTGTCGCATTCGTAAACGTTTCTCTTTCTACATAAACAGTATGATAATTTTCTCAAAAATCGACCCAATCGTTAAAATCCCATCAAATTCTCTTAGTTTGTAGATCTATCTAAAAACCGAGGCAATATTAAACGTTAGCCATTCGTTTTCGTTTATGTTTATATTCCGTCTTCTGTCTGTTGTTTCGAGCGTTATAAATGCGCCTTTTTGGCAAACTGCAAACAATTTTCAAGTTGCATTTCGTATCTTTTGCTTATTTTTGTGCCGCGAAATAAAACGAATGCAACGGATGTTACGAAAACTTGGGACAAGCGGACGTACGTAGGGGGTAGGGAGGAAGAGCACATTATAATTTCCCTTCTTTTTGGCAAGCGAATTATTGAAAATTATTGTAAAATTCGTTTGGGCCATTGCAAAAGCCATGAAATATGGCGCACATGGCCAGCTTTCAGTTTCAGAACATTTTGTATTCACAAACAGTAAAAAGAAACAAATAATAATTAGAAAACACTTGAAAATTTTCTTATTGTACGTACTAGTTACAGCTATTTACCTATTTACCAGCTCAATGTGAAAAGTTGATTTAATGTCTTTGGCCGCGTTACGAAACATACCTGCAAGAAAATGAAAATGAAATAGATAATTAGTATAGGGTATTTACTTAATTATTAGCTAATCATATAGTATGCAAAAGAGGTTCGCTTGTGGAAATGGAATATACTATAGATCTGAGATATATTGTCAAATACTTCAGATAAAGTCTAAATAGGTCTGAGCTGCAAGAGTCGTTTCATACACTTTTATGCAATTCTTAAAGAAAACAAGTCAAAAAGATTTAGAAAGAAGTTAAGAATAAAGACTTTAATATGGCATACTTCTTATAGAACCAAAACTTAGGATTGTGCCAAGCCAAGGATAATAATTGTTGTATCTCGGGCTCAAGATCTTGAGCCTAATGTTAAGATAAAGTATAATTAAAAAGTGTCTTAATATTATTGAATTAAGTAAGTATTTGAACTGAGTTTAAATATAAACAATTGTAGGCTTAAGATCTTGTTTCATATTGTAGAGTAACTACATAAACATACATATATAAGAATTTTCTGAATAAGATCTTGAGTAAAAATGTTAGGGTAAATATTTCAAAAGTGTTCAGAGAATATTGAATTCTCAAGTCACAAGTTCCCAAGTCAAATTTTGCAGTACATATTACAAACAAGTTAAAATATTAAAATCAAAAACTTTATGCTTAAGAACTTGAGTCAATTTTTGATTAAAGTATTTTGGGCTTAAGAAGCTAAGTCGAGTTTTGAAGCCCATTTTTGAAATGAGTTTAAGCAATATTCAATTGGCATTTCAGGCAAAAGCTCTTAAGCCATCATCATTTTCTCTACTCTACTTCTGTCTACTTGCCTCGAAATGAGTATTTATCAGCGTGTTTTGGACTAATCTTAAATGGAGATCATTTTTAGTATAGTTCGGTATTATGCACTGAATTGCCTAAGCTCATTAGGCGAGGCGACATTAGAGTGCGGCAACAGCGAGTGGGGGCAACAATGAGTTTTGCTTGTTTTGTCATACAGACAAAAGGCCCGAAACGAAACGTTTTATCTTCACGCAACATTTGACAACGGCAGCGCGCCCCCAAGTACAGGCCCCGCTCCCTACAACAACATGTCCCTAGCCCAGCGCAAAATATAAAAAAGGCAGCCGCTGAATGGCAGCGCATTGTCTTTTTAGCATGTATATAGAAGAAGAGGAATATATATATAACAGTTATATATATTATGTGTGTGTGTGTGTGTGTGGTAGGCTCTATGTGTAAACAGAGCTGGGGGCAAGCCTTTCAAGCGTCTCGCTTGCGGTTGAAGATGGCAAAAGGCAACCGCGAGGGACAAGGTTGCAAAAATATCAAATTTCCCAGCCAGGGCCAGCCAAGCGGCCAGGATGAACTAATAATAAAAGGGATATATCTACACATAAACATACATACATATGTAGTGTATACATGTATGTGTGTAGCAGGGAGGCAGCACACAGACACACATACAAGCACACAGGGGTTATATTGTGTACGTTGCGCATACGCCACGTAGCACACACGGCTAACAATTAAGCGACCTCATTTGCACAGCGCAAACCACAACAACAACAACAACAACAACAACAATAGCAACAACAACAACAACTTGGGAGACATTTAGACGCTTTGAGTGACAGCTGCACTTAAAGAGCAAAAAATACAAAATAAAGCAAAATGCAAGAAAATAAGAAGAAGAAAAAGAAGCAGAAGCAGAAGCAGAGCAACAACAACAAAAAACCAGAAATAACAGTTATCTTTAGCCTGACGAACATAAAATACCCTTGACTATATGTCATGTGGACACATTCCGAGTTTTTCGAACTGTCCAAGAGAATGGGATATATAAAGGTTAGCTTGGGTTAGGTTAGGAGGAGAAATACGTCATAGAAACCGATTCAATCGATTTATGCGAGTTATGACTTATCCGATTTCTATCGATTATAATACCAAGCTGATAGAGATATACCAAGAAGATATCTTCAAGCCAATTTTCCTTAACAACAAAGTGCTCGCTAAACAAAAACTCGAAGTTCATTGAAGAGATCTTGAAACTGTTATGTCTATGTATATGATATTGTACGCCCATATTTGTAGCACTTAGACAGCATATTACAAGGAAGAAAACCAATTTAATTTAGGCTAGTTTTCCTACAGAAACTCAATATTTCGATCTGATAATACCCATGTCAGTTGTGTGATATATCTTGACTAAGGCAGCTATAAGATATTCCCACTTCCATCTGCCCAACTTTGCATCTATAAATGTGCTCAGTTTATATATATATATTCTATTAACTATCTTTTCGAGCATTTAGTTACACATTCGTTGACAAATTTATAATACACTGCCAGTAAGGGTATCAGCAAAGCATTGCAATGAAGATGGAGGCGAGCGACGACGTTGACAGTTCACGAACTCAACATTCGCTGAGCTCATTCTTGAGATACAGATACAGCAGCAAAGATACGCGATACGTTAGGCCAGCTGCAGCAGTAGCAACAATGAGAAACTAGTTGCAACTAGTGCAACTGCAACTGCAACAACAACAACAACAACAACAACAACAACGACAACTAAGAAACGTTGCGAACTCGTTTGCTGTGGCAGAGCTGCCTGGGAAGGCGTTGCCCGAAGCTGCAACAACAAATGTTGCACTCAGTGGGTGCACGAATGTGTGGGTGAGAGCTGCAACAGCGGCTGTGAGAAAGAATGCCGCATAAAGCGGCCTTTAAGCTGTTGCTGCGGCTGCTGTTGCTGCTGCAGCTGGCAGCACATTGTAAAAAGTATCTGATAGATACTTTTGATCGGCAGCCCGCATAAGCCGCCTCCTAACTAAGCGCAAAGCTCATTAAATTGATTGACTGCTGGCTGCTTTATGGGCCAGCAGCAGCTGCTCCGATTTCTGATTATGTGATATACACATATATGTATGTATGTATGTATTTTGATTGCCTAGGAAAAACTCACACAGACACACACACACACACACAAAGCATTTTCACAGAAATCCATTTCAAGCTGTTTCCACTTGAAATCCGATCGCACAGCGGGCGAATTAAGTGACACGAGATCGTCTTACAAAAGAACTTCTGCGCATCGGTTGCTTCCTCTTAAATGCCAAACAGTTGCAGTCGCTTTCCATCAAAGTTCTTCGCTCGAAAAACAATATTGATATCATAAAGATATTTGTTTATTATTGTCTAAGCTGATCGTAAACATTAATATAGACAGAAAAGAACACGGATTATGTATCAAGGGTTAGATCTCGCAGACTACACAAGATAGGGACATGAAATATATACACTCGATTAGCATATGCAGAAGGAGCTTATTCGCCTTGTCTCGACATTCTTCCATTTGCATATTATCGATAAATATCGATTACTGCTACGCATCGGTTGCTTCCTCTTGCCAAAAAGTTGGATCAAAGGATAGATCTCGTAAATTGCAAGAGATGGGGTCGCATATACTCCCATGTACCATATGCAGACAGAGCTTATCACTTTGTTCGCCATATTCTACCAAATGCAAGTGCATAATATCGATAAATATCGATTTGAGTACATAGTTAAACAACGTTCAGGAAACTTGATATGCATAACTTGGTATGTAGCATAGTTATATACTCTTTTATGCATCATACGCAGAACGAACTTATCATTTCGTATTCATTCTATGATCGCCTATTTGCAAAATATCGATAAATATCGATCTTAAGACATAGTTAAGCTAAAATCGATTCTCTTAATAGCCAGATGCAACAAACTTGGCATGTAGGTTCTTTGGAAGTGCAAAAAACAGCTTCAACATAGTTTACAACTCGTATTTGATTGTGAGGTTGCATACTGCGTGCGACGCCGGGTAACTTCGCCTAGCTTTAATGTAATAATTGTAATCAAGGATTGTTATACATATAGATTTTGCATTTGTTTTGTTGTGCATGAGCACGGCATCCCATTTTGAAAGCAATTTCATATATCAGACATTTTAATTTATATTCTATTTTTTGTTGTGCGTTTTTTTTTGAGTGGTAAAAATGATAAAAATGCAAAGTGCATGCAAATTGTGGACCTCTGCACCCCGCTCTCGAGGGGGCGTGGCGGGCTAGACAGGCGGCAATAATTAGAAAATCAAATTAGTTTTCCAATATGCAAAAATAAATAAAACCAAAATCGCATAACAAATGAAATGGCAAATAAATCAAATTTACTGCTCGGAATTTATGGAGAATGTTGTGTTTGTTGTTCTTAACGATGAGGAGAAGGGAGGGAGGGGGGGGGGGGGGTGTTCTCTCTCGGCACATATTGACGCGTCGCCTTGGAGACAACTTCCGGGTATCTAAATCGGTCGTCGCGCCAGTTGAAATGACGTCTAAACGTGAAGGCAACGTTAAGCCCACCCACAGCTAATACGATTTTTTGCACAGTGCACGATACACGGCAAAAAACAAAAAAAAAAGCAAGTGGTGGAAAGAAGCAGCACGGCGACTGTGGCTGATGTATGTGAATGAATCATTTCGCGCACATTTGACGGCAATTATGGCCCAAGTCAGATGACAAAAAAATACAGAAACCGTCAAAAGATTTGAACTCCATTTGCATAACTTAACCCACGTACCAGATTTTTGTTGTTGCTTTTTTTTTTGTTGTTTTTTGTTTCCTGAAGCGCGCATAAATCAAGGAAAAAGTCGTCAGGGGTTGGTTGCACAAACCCGGCGAGAATTTATGGCGGAAAACAAAAAGCAACGTTTCATTCATTGAATGCAAATGCAGAGAGAGAGAGAGAGAGAGAGAGAGAGAGAGAGAGAGACAAATACATATGCAAATGGGCACATCTATATACATATACATATATATAGGATACCCTTATGTATGTGTCTAACTGGGTGTGCGTGTGCGTGTGTGTGTGTGCAGCTGCTGCCTTGTCAAGAGTCTGCCCCTCGCCCCTCAACTTATTGAGTTTCGTGTTTTTCCTGCGCTTTTCTGTTGGCATGTTAAAAATGTTGCGGCAGACAACAAAATAAATAAAAACGAATAGAAAAGAAACATTTGGCATAAAAAAGCATATTTGAATGTCAAGTTAAAGATATGCAAAGGCAGCTTTAAGGATACACACACAGATACACACGCACACACGCACACACACGCACACACACACACAGATACACACGCACACACATGCGCCCAGTTGGCGCTCCAGCTAAATGCAATGCCTTTGTCTGCGCCTGCAGAAGCCCAACATCATTATCAGCATGCCCCATTATCATCATTATCATCGCCGTCATCATCATTATCATTATTGTTGCGATTTTGTGATTCATGCATTGTTGTAGATATTGTATCTTTAGCTGGACAGTTTTTCATTATCATCATATTCAAGTGTGTGTGCCGAGGCATTGTTCTCTGGCCGGGCATTGAAAGCGAAAGGCGACTTTATGCATACAGCTCTCGTGAACTGGACTTTAGCCTAGACAGACAGCTATATGCCACACAAGAGACAAGGGCTCCAGCGCAGGGGGAGGCAATGGGCCGTTCACGTAAACGCAATTGTATCTCAAAGTGCTGAGTCATCGGCAATCACCTGACATTTAGAGATGAGCGAGAACTGAATTCGAGCAAATAAAGCAAAAACTAGATACTAAAGCATCTATACAATAGTATCTAAACGATAACGATCCATATATAAAACATATAGAAAATTAACTCTGATTAGCTCGCTTTACTTTTAACATAGTCTGAAGCTTATAATTCTCAAGCAGTTAAAGCTTCGCATAGGTTCTTGAGTATTGATATAAACTAGATACTACAAGTATCTATACGATAGTATCTACAACGATAACGATCTATATATAAAACATACAGAAAATGGACTCTGATTTGCTCGCTTTACTTTTGGCACAGCCTGATGCTTTTAATTCTCAAGCAGTTAAAGCTTCGCATAGGTGCTTGAGATATTGATATAAACTAGATACTTTAGCATCTATACGATAGTATCTAAACGATAACGATCTATACATAAAACATAGAGAAAGTGGACTTTGATTAGCTCGCTTTACTTTTAACATAGTCTGACGACTATGGACAACTATATATATATCTTAAAATGGACTAATCTTTAAAGCTTAAGCTTAATTCGTGACTTGCGTGACTCACGCACTCCGCTCTAAAAGCGCATGAATTGGATTTTCCAGAAACTGAACACTCAATTTGACGGGCATCCTGTCCAGAAGGGATACAAAAGAGGACGGGAGGGAGCAGAGAGGGAGAGGGGGGGGCATAGTGACGCTCAGGATTTCTGCCCCAGTGGGCCGCAACAAAAGTGAGGCTCAAGCACGAGTTGCTGCCACATTTGGCATTTGGAGGCGCTTTGAGCCCCCAAAGGCTTGCACAATATTCAATATTCGAAAGCCGCTAACAGTGTGTGTATTGGTGTGTGTGTTGAGTGTAGTGTGTGAGTGGGTGTGTGAGTGTATGTGAGGGTGTGTGTGTGTGTGTGAGTATGTGCTCCAAAAAAGCAGCTACTTTTGAGTGCATTGAACTCGACTGCATGGAAAGGGGCCTAGGTAAGAGGCATGCGGGCCGCCTCGCAGTACGCCCTCAACTAATCAAAATCAATTAGCAATAGGGCGCGAATAGAGCTCTACGATGGATGTACATATACGTATACCTATATACACTATACATCTATATAGAAAAGGAGAGCGGCCGGGGGAGGCAGCCTAGTACATGATGTTACGCTGATGACGAACCCAACGAACCACGTACAACAAAGTTGCCGCAGGGCACGTGATCTGACTTTTAATCGACAAGTGAAATTTGCCATAGAGCCGGGAGCATTACGTACGCCTGTTGTCTATTCAAATATATACACACATACATACATATATGTATATATTGATATTTTTTATAATTGCGGGATTTTTTTAGTAGTAGAAACTAAATATTCTTGTTTGTTGAGTGGAGAACAAAAACGAGCGATTGACTTGACAATTTGCAATAAATACATTTTATAATTATTATACCCTTAAACTCATTGAAAATGGGTAAAAGAGGGTATATTGTCTTTGTGCAAATGTATGTAACAGGCAGAAGAAAGCATCTTCGAGCCCTTAAGTATATATATTCTTGATCAGCATCAACAGCCGACTCGATCTATCCATGTCCGTCCGTCCGTCCGTCTGTGTGCCTGTCTGAACGCAAGGATCTCAGAACCTAAAGGAGCTAGAGACTTGAAAGGACTGTAGGTCCTTCTAGTGCCCCGCGCAGATCGAGTTTGTTTCCGATACTCGATAACTTTTCCCGTTTTCAAGCAATCGATATCGATGATGGTAAACAATAAGAGCTAAAGCTTGAGCCATGTGATTGACATGTAGTTTCTAGAATAGTATATATATCAAGTATCTGCATTTGGTGTTGGAAGAAGAGGGTTAAGGGTATTCCCTAGATCAGAGCTCCCGATTGGAACCTGTTGTTTTAGTTTTGTGATTTTTAAAGTTGTAAGCTCCATTTGCAGTGCTTAAGCGAAAATGACAAATTTGTTTGCAATCTCCTTTCTCTCTCATCCATGTTTTTCAGGTCGATTTATAAGGAAACTTGCCAAACTTCCCACATAGTTTTATTATGGGAACTAACGCCAAAATCAAATAGGTTCTACCTGACGAGCGAGTACTGAATACATATATATATACACACATATAGATGACATACACTTGTGTCCATAAATAATTGGACACTGCGATTATCTATCGAAATTTATCGCAGCGGAAGTCCGCAGGGTGCGAGAGGTTCAAAAGGGGCTAAAATACAATATAAAAAACGAAAACGAAAACAAAAACAAAAATAAATCAAAGTAATTTCACAGAATAATTACTTAAATTATTGTCAATTATTGCAATTGCAGTTACGGGGGCGTCACACGAGACGTCTGCGTGTCATTGTTGCCGGAGTTTTTTTTTTGTACTTTGCATATATACAATGGAAGCGGGCATATTTATTGATCAACAGCATTAAAAATTAAAAGAAAAACGCTTTTTACTTTTCTTTTGTAACATTTTCCAATCAATTGCAAGCAATTTAAGGCCAACTGGGCTCAAAACAGGCTGAAATTAATCTAAAAATGGGTCAAATACAACGTTGTAATTTTCTCAGCTAGGACTCCGAATCTGATATGAAGCTAGCTATTAAACAAATTCAAAATAGATTAGAGATAATAATGAAGAGGTCTATCAAATAGCTAAAAGTTAACTCTTCAATAGCCATCAACTAGCTATGAAAAAGGATCAAATAGCAATAAAACAGCTATCAAAAAGCTATGAAACTATCAAGGAGCTATCAAAATAGCTCTGAAACAGTTATCAGAATAGCTATGAAACAGCTATAAAATAGTTTTAAACAATAATTACACACATAAAACTCAACTATCGAATAGCTTTACAAAAGCTATGTAACAGTTATCAAATAGTTATGAAACAGCTTTGAAACAACTATCAAATAGCTCTAAAAAGGCTAAAAAGATAGTTTTAAATCAGCCTTCTAATAGCTATGAAACAGCTATCAAATAGCTATGAAACAACTATCAAAAAGATATGAAACAGCTATAAAATAGCTTTGAAACAGCTATCAAATAGATACTAAGCAGCCATCAAATGGCTATGAAATAGCTAACAAATAGCTAATTGTTAACTTTCTAACAGTTTTCATTAAAGCTAAAAAAAGCTTGTTAGAATAGCTCAAATACAACTATAGCTTGAAAAAACTATGAAGCAGCAAAAACAAGATACAAGAGCTTTAAAATAGCATTGAAACAGCTTGTAAATAGCTCAGAAACAGCTAGTAACAAGCTTTGAAACAGCTTGTAAATAGCTATCAAATAGCTAGGATTCAATACAAAAGCTATCACAGTTATCAAATAGCCGTGAATCGGCCAACAATTTCCTGTGAAATAGCTATAAAAGAGTTTGAAAGCAGCTTTAAAATAGCTATAAAACAGCAAACAAAGGAAAACAAGCTTGCCCTGGGATTAATATTCCTTTGACATGAATTATAACTATAACTTAGTTAATTGTAATACAATTTCTGTTAAACATTTGTGCAATACAGGGTATTAAACAGGGTATCTCAAAGCCAGGCACATGTTAGCGGCGTTTTTATTAACGCTGATTGTTGCAATTTTCGTTGCTCATCGCAGTATTTTATAATTGAACAAAATATAATAAACAATAAAAACGGAATACGTGTGCTTTCATACGCTTTACGTAACAATTTTTGTTTCTTGTTCTCGCTTCTGTTCTGTTTGTGTGCACTTGTCAGCTGTTTGTGCAGCCCCATAAAGGGGCGTGGCAGCGTGTTAAATGAATTTTTAATTATTATTTTTAATTGCAGCACGATAATTGCAAAGGCTGGAAAATTATAAAAACCAAAACAAAAAACGAATTGAGTTGAATATAAAACGAGTGAATGCAATGAAATATGCAAATTGGTTGCACGCATGAAAGAGAGCGAGGCAGAGAGAGAGCGAGAGAGCGAGAGAGAGAGAGAGGGAGAGAGAGAGAGAGAGAGAGAGAGAGAGAGAGAGAGAGAGAGAGAGCGAACGTGCAAGGCACATGTGTGTGGCTGGGAAATATCCAGAGAGATAAATGCGTCAAAAGTTAAGCACACAAGTTGAATTAAAGATCAGCCGAAAGAACTACAGGGTAAAAACCCAAGAACTGAACAAAGTAATCAAGAAAACAAAATAATCCACAAAGGAGTCTCTCTACATATAAAACTGACTGACTGGACATAAGCGCTAGGAAGCTGAAATTTCAGAACGTTTCGAAACGACGTTTCGGGAAATTCATTCCACGTGCATGTGTGGAAAAATCGTGTAAAACGTTTGTATGCAACTTGTTTGTTTACCCTCCAATCGGTGTCAAACTCATTTTCAAAGGTCTTCGTTCAAATTCATTTTGTCAAAGATTTGGTGGGTAACGTTACGAACAAAAATCATTTGATGCGTGTTTCACACTTTTCGTAGAATCCAAGCTTCACCGCTAAAATACGTGTATCAGCGATTGGGCAATTTCACCCGCAACAGTGGTAAATTGGCGGAAAACTCTTTCGCGAAAGTTTTACGTTTACCGTTCGATTGGTTTCAAACTCATTTTCACAGATCCTTGAGAGAATTTATTTGATACGTGTAACGGGCAAGGCCGGGGTATACCTCCCTAGTGTACATATATAGCTGTTACGTAAGCATTTTCTCATAAACGTATTTTATTTATATCTAAGTCGTAAACCCTTCCGTATATATCGAAAGCCTTTTCAAATGTATCTATGTTATCTTCAAATGTGTATAAATTTTCGCATGTGCTCGTTTTTATTGCCATTTTCCCCCCAAATAGGTTTTCTCTTTTGCCTCTTGAGCTTAACTATGCCACATCTTGACATTTGGCGAATACTTGGCCCCGAAACAAATTCTCTGCCGGGGCTTTGATCTCTCCACTTGAGCGCTTTTATTTCGCATGGGTTCAAGAAAAAACAAAAACAAGAAAATAAATTAAAAAAACAACAAAAAACAAATGATAAAATAAAAATATATCCATGGGGTCTGGGGCTAATCTGGCTAAGAGCAGACGCGATTTACTTGTTCGGCTATTTATTTATTTATTATCGCGAGGAGCCAGCATTAAGCGTCTGCTTCCTGCAGGGGTCGCAGCACAGCCGAACTATGAATGGATAAAGAGGGTGTGAGGGCTGGGGACGGGCATGTTAGCGAGCATACACATGCTGCTCATAAAGCAAAAGTCCAATTGATTAAAGTAACAAACAGAACAGCACAGAGAAAGAGCGAGAGAGGGAGAGGGAGAGGCGCTGAGCCAGGCGGACTTTGTATTATGCGAGTGTATGTGTGCGTGAATGCGTATGTGAGTGTGTGCATGACTCATTTGCAATTAAGCGACAAAAGGCAGCAGCAAACAGCGAGTTTCGCTCACGCACGCACACAGGCAAGCACGCACGCACACACACAAACACGCAAACATGAGCAGAATTCAAGTGCCGCAAAAATGCCAGCATAAAAATAAAGTAAGCGCTTCTGCGCCAAAAGAAGAAAACCTACAAAAGCAGCAGCGACAGCAGCGACCACAAAACCAAAACAGCGACGTCAACGAGCGAGAGCGAGAGAGCGCCCGCAAATAAACGTTCATACGTGTGTGTGTGCGTCGCTGCAAATTCAAATTGGCTCAGGCGAGCGATGACGCCGACGTTAGCGTCGACAGCGACTGATGTTTACACAACGTGCGGCGCGGCGTATTCGCAAGTTGCGCGCAAAACAGCAAAACAGCAAGCAGCACAAAAACAACAACAATGAGTACAACGACAACGACTATGACGGCGCGCTGCTTATATATTTCTTTCTGCTTTTGCCTCTTTTTTCTGTAGTCGGCTCTAATTGAAAACAAGCAAAGACATGACTAGTATGTGTGTGTGTGAAAAAGAAGAAAAACAAGCAGGCAGCGCGAGTCTACAGCTGGCGCTGCTGACGCCTCTGCTTCTGCGGTTAGATGCGAAACTGTGTAGCGACGTGATGCAGCGTTGTCAAACTTCAACAGCACATTTGTCGCTGTAGCTTTGCAGCAACAGCAGCAGCAGCCGTCGCAGCAGCAGAGCAGCTATAGTTGTTGTAGCGCTGGCTACACGAGAATGTATGCATGCATGTGTGTATGTGTATTTGTCTGTCTGGCTGCATATCTTTTGTGTGCGTACGTGTATGTGTGTCTGTGCGAGTGCTGTATCTAAGAAGCCATAGTTTGTACGTAAATTTTACAGGACACAAAGTCCTCGTCATGGCTAATTTATGCCTAGTTTAAATACCATTTTGTTTAAATATGTTCGTGTGTGTGTGTGTGTATGCACCTGATCGCTGCTTAATGATAGCTCACAACAGGCTATAAACCGGTTCTTCTTGACTGCAAACGTCACAGCGACACAACAACAAAAGCCAACATGACCAGCAACTGGTTTCATTGGTAACAGGTAATAACACATTCAGCTCTTTGGTATATTAATCGATTTGTTGCTGCCTCTGCCCGCTTTGGGCCATCCATGTTAATCTTTTGTCTCTGTTAGCACCTTTTGTCAACGTGTGTGTGAAGTCTGGCAACGTTGCGCTAAAATGTCCCCAGCACATCTCGCTAGCACACACACACACACACAGAGAGAGAGAGAGAGAGAGGAACACAGACACAGACACAGCTAGAGCCCTCCTCAACTCGAGTGTGAAATTATTTGGGAATTTTCTAATTTCCCATACCAAATTGAGTTATCGCATCGCTGCCAGACAACGACGTCCACGTCCACGTCGACGGCGACGGCGAAGTCAACGTCAACTGCGGCGTTGTCACGTTCCCTTCTACCGACAGCAAAACATATGGAATTACGAAACACAACAACAACAATGGGAAGACAATAACCAAAATGTGCATGGTGCAAAAAACAATAACAATGCAAATAATAATCAAATAATTGCACGACTTGCAAAACAAAAAGCTGTACTCAAAATACAGCAACAACAACAACAACCGCGACAACAACAGCCGCTACAACAACCGCTATGAGGCGTTCCTAAACGTACTCATAGATACATTTTGCACATGTAGCTCGAGCACAAAGGCAGCAACAACAGCAAATATTCAGTTTCAAGTCGGAAATATTTTTGCGCAATTTTCTCCCTCTTCTACTTATCAGCTGTGCAACAACAACAAAAACAAAAACAATTTGAAAAAAATAGTTGCGATGATTATGCTCAAAGTCTCTCTCCCATGGGAGAAATCAATAATATAATAGGAAGAGAAAGAGAAAAACAAACACTTGCCATGTGGCATGAGTAACCCGCCATTTGTTATAAGTTATAGTATAATTAAGCGAGCAAGTACTTCAACTCAACAAAAACAACAACAACAACATTCGATGAGTGCACAGCGCTATTGTTGGTTCATGTTTGGGCAGCTATACATACATATATATAATATATACATATTTGAAAATGAAACTATAATTATTAATAATTTGTTATAACATTCCATTTTTGTGCGCACATGCCAAAAATTTAACTATATAACAAAAACAATTAACATATAACATATTGGAGAAGCATATTTAGATAAGTTTCTAGATTTCTATTGTATTGATCACATCCTTAAGAACTCAAAATCCTGTTGAAATTATGCAATATTTCGAAAAGTGTTTGTTATTTACTTTCAACTAACCATATCCCAGATATAGGCATTATAATCCTTACATTTCCCCAGATATACGTAACTTCTCTAGGAACTCAGCAAGTATTGCATTGATACAACATTTCAAAGACAGTTTGTTTTCGAAGCTCTTTCAACTATCTATATATCATATTTTGTCATTATAATACTTATATTTCCCCAGATAAGCCCAACCAAGATTGTATTCGAAATCTTTTCAACTGAAAATATATTTCTCCAGATTTAGGTAACATCTTTAAAAACTAAAAAAGTTTGAGATCTTTTCAACTAACTATGTTTATTCCAAATTTCGGCATTATAATACACATATTTTCGCGGATATATGCACACAGCAATATCTGACACGGATTTTGAATATATGTAACAAACATAACCTACGACAATTTCTTTGTCGATGTAATTATATATATATAGAACTATATATTATCAGTTATTTGAGATTTGAAAGAAATTATCTTTTTCTGTATTACATTCGAAAATATAGAGCTTTTTGTAACCTGAACCCATTAAAAATGGGTAAAAAGGGGTATATTAGTATAGTATTTAAGCAAATGTATGTAACAGGCAGAAGGAAGCATCTCCGAGCCCATAAAGTATATATATTCTTGATCAGCATCAACAGCCGAGTCGATCTAACCATGTCCGTCCGTCCGTCTATCGTCCATCTGTCTGTCCGTCCGTTTAAACGCAAGGATCTCAGAACTTGGAGGAGCTAGAGACTTGAAGTTTTAGCTGTAGGTCCTCCTAGTGCCCCGCGCAGATCGAACTCCATTTCTGTTGCATTCGCGACTCGGGTTAAAAAAAAAACTGCAATTTTGAATGAGTCAGCAATAATGAGCCCCTATATATTATACAATATATAATATTATAATTAGTTGAGATTAAAATAAATATATATATGCGGAGAATAATAAAAATGTAAACTCTGCAACTCGAGTTGTTTTCCATTTTATATAACTTGAGTAAGGCTCGGCCGAAAGATAACAAGAGTTTACAATACTTTTTTTTCTATTTGATTTCTTTGGGAAAGAAAACAGACCATAATGAAAGAAAAACAAGTAAGAGGTTCTAGTCGGGAGCCTTTGACTAGGGGATACCCTGAACCCTTTTCTCCCAACACCAACTGCAGATATTTATATGTATATACTATTCTAGAATAAACATGTCAAGTTTGGCTCAAGCTCTAGCTCTTATCATTTACCCAATTTGCTCAAAAAACAGGATTTCGACATAGACTTTAATCGATTGCTTGAAATCGGGGCAAGTTATCGAAATTCGGAAACAAACACGATCTGCGCGGGGCGCTAGGACGACCTACAGCTAAAATTTCAAGCTCTCTCCAGATTCTATAGGTTCTGAGATCCTTGCGTTCATACATGCGGACGGACGGACATGGCTAGATCGACTCGGCTATTGAAGCTGATCAAGAATATATACTTTATCGGCTCAGAGATGATTCGTTCTGCCTGTTTCATACATTTGCTCAATTGCAATACACCTCTTTTTACCCACTTTCAATGGGTTCAGGGTATAAAAAAATGGAATTGTATCTGCGTGCGAGCGCAATTACAATGTCCTCTCCCCGCTCGCCCCGACTCGGATTCAGTTCTATTTTGTTCTATTCTATTTTGTTCCATTCTATTTTGTTCTATGTGGTACGCTTCGGTTCTCTATCTAATCTACTTTTTTGGCTTGCCCCACAGAACGCGACGTTCTCAATGCCAAAAAGAACATTGAGAGCAAAAACAAAGCGACAAATAGATCGTAAATGTACATACATATATGCATTAACAACAGCAGCAACAGCAACAACAAGAGCAACAAGAGCAACAACAATCACAACAACAACAACAACAACAACAGCAACATCAACAATTTAGAAAATTAAATGTAACATGACATTGAAACAAGACAAACGCACAAAAAAACAAACAAAAACAAATACAAAATCTGATACCTTTGTTATTGCTGTTTGTATTTGAACAATTTTCAAGATTTTTTTTGCTCGTGTTAAAAAGCAAAACACGAACTTTTCGAGATTCGTAAAAAGAACATGAGAAAAAGTTACCAAACAAAAAAAAACGAACGTATTATGTAAAGGGAACTTGCTTTTAAATACTTGAACCCGTTTTGAACTTCGACTCGAAAGCTGCGTCAGGCCTAGATAAGCAATTAGATAATTGTTTTAGATTTGTCCTCAGAAACATTTAAAACTAGTTGCGTTTAGGCTCCAGCCTAAGCTCAAGCCGAAATCACAAACTGTTCAAAGCTGGACAGCCCCAAAAAGATTGTGTTCCTCACAAGTCAGACAGAGAAGTGCACATAAACATTAAAATCAATCAAAACGGGAAGAAAGAAACTTAAACAATAGATAAGTTTGAAACTAAAACTAAGAGTCGTTGATCTTTACTTGAAAGAGATAAATATAAAAGAAGAAAATATCTAATCAAAAGAGAAGAAAACTCTTTAAAGTAAAACAAGTAAAAGTAGTCGCACAAGAGATACCCTGTAGGAAGAAATATAATATATGGGGTTATTTGTGAATTCTGCTTAAGATGCCCGAAAAGAAGCAAGAAAAAGAAAGAAGAAAAGAAGTTAAAACTTTTATTATTATCGAAAAATTAGAAAAATTTAATAAAATATTATCTAAAATAATGAATATAATAATGAAAGCCTACAGTAAAATCTCACTAAAGACTATTTTCCTTATATATATATATATTCCATAGATATATCTATACAAACTACAGTCGAATTACTTGACAGTTGTGAATTTTGTTTAATTTCAATTGGAATCCACTCGAAATTGCTCGAATAGCAGATACCCTGGCTGCGTAGCAAATGATTAACAGACTTTGAAAATTCTCTCCTTGTAGCTTTGTCTTTGAACAAAGCGCAGAAAGCTATGCATAGCCTATTTCTATCGATGTGCCATTTGCAGGGTATTTGCTTGGTGCTGTATAAACAATATGAAATTGTCCAAATTGCAGATAGCCAGCAAAATGGGAAAGCAAAATCTTGGCTAGTGCGTCAGAGCACACAGCGCACAGCTCACAGCTGCTTGTTTCATATTTTCGTTTGAAATGTATCCCGCAGATACAGATACAAATGGCTTTAGCTGCGGCCAAAGTGTTGGCGCGTAATCTAGCTATGCGCATTTTGGCCAGACCCCGATGTTGTTGTTGTTGTAGTTGTTGTATGGTTGTTGTAACTGTTGTTGTTGTTGAGAGTCTCTCAGCTGCGGTGCGCGGTTCATTGTCAATGTCAAAAAGCTGTCGACTGTTTTTTTACGTTTGTTGTTGTTGTTGTTGCTTTTGACGATTGTCTTGTAATTAACCGACAACTAGCAATTGTTGTTGTTGTTGCTGTTGTTGTTTGCGGTTGTTTTCTGCTGACATTGATGCGGGTTTAATGCACCGCCAGCCGCGCTCTCTATGAGCCGCTTTAATGACTTGGCTAGCAAAACACTTTTTATTTTTATTTTTTTGGCTAGAGCCGGCTAATGAAGCAATTAGGCGTCGACTTTTGCACCCAACAACAACAACAACAACACCAAAATGTAAGAAACAGACAACCAAAACTAAAGGAAATAAGTTAGGAGTGCCAAACATGAGTTTGCCCAACTAGCAGATACCCTATAAACAGCGCCAAGCTAGTCTTAACATGCAGTTAAACTTCCTGTTAACTTCTCTCTCTCACACGCACAGATCGCAAGCTATGCACTTTACGCAGGAACTGTGCTGCTTCTTCTTCTTCATACAGCTCTCGAATATGCAATTTTTAACCTCAAGTAACTCCGATCTGTATTGTCCAATTTTGCTAAAACTTTCAGAGCTTACAAATGGACTTCAAGTGCGCGCATATACCAAAAATTTCAGCTATAGCTCTTGCGGTTTACAATCTGTCTCAAAAGTTTATTCAAAGACTCTTCTATTATGGTCCTATAATCTCGGCAGAAACTCTGTGAGATCTCTGAGAACCTGACGTTTATTTCGACAGATGCTATTGATGCTTGTCGAAAATGTGCATAGACATGCTGACCAAACAAATAAACCCCATTTTAAAGAGAGTTTCTTCAATGAATACAGGGTATGATAAATAAATAAATAAAGATATATTTATGTATATAGGGAGAACGCAGAAACAACAACGTCCACAAAACTTGTTTTGGCCAAGAGAACAAACAACACAAATGAAAGGCAGACAGAGGCGTCTAAGGCACACACACACACACACATAGAACGCGATTCTTGTGGGCCCCAAAAAAATAGAATGAAAGAAAAATAAAGCCAAATTGTGTACGAAATTACGTAATAACGCAAAATAGACGTCGACTGCGGCGGAGAGTGCCACATGTCCGTCTCGTGTCCAATGTCCGTCCTCTCTCTTGGGCCGATTTTACTGTACACGTCGCCACAGTTGGCCAACACACACAGCACACACACAGGTAGCGGGCGCAGCAGCCCAAGAGATACGCACAGATGCGACGACAAGTCAAGGTAAAAAGTTACGCGTTTTTAGGCATGGCCACTTACGTATCCCAAGCACGAGATACTTATGTATCTGACAGATACAAAAACGCACTGCCCGCCAGCTAAGCTGCATCTGCTCAAGATACATTTGTGCTGGGGGTAGGGGGGACAAGTCAACGTGTCACAGATCCCTCTGACGGATAAGCCCCAACTCTGGCCAAGTAGCTCAAGACCCACGCCTCGGCCACTCGAGAGATTTTCATTTCGTCGTCGTCAACCGTTAGCTGAATTTAGGGCCTACGCATTAGCGCTGAGATACATTTTAGACACGCATCTCAGTTATTCCACGCATGGAAAATTCCAGGTATCTGCAAGATACGCAGAGACAAACACGACAGGCAAATACAAAATGTGCCAGCCTGCAGTTGTTTTCAATTCCAAGAGCATCAGATACTTTTTTTCCTCATCGAAGAGCCGTAGCTTCGGCAGCTGCTAAAAGCGAACTCTAGTTGTTTTTTATAGAGTATGTAACTTCATTCGACGGAGATATCAGCTATGCATTTCGTTTGATAAGTATGGAAAGTATCTTTATGTATATACTGTCAAATGTATCCAAGTTGGTAACGATTTTATAAGAAGACTTTCTGACAAGAGTTTTAAGTTACGATCTGGTTGTCTTTATTCTAGTGGGATATCATCTAACTATCTATCTATATCTTTCTATATAACTTAAATCTGTCCAAGGTAGATATATATAGGAAATTCTATAAGCTCCTTTAACTTGTCAGATACTCTATTAGTTTTCATTCTGGGCAAGTATCATATACGTATTATGTTTGATTAAGATTTTTCATCTTTTTCTTTCTACTTTCTACTTCTTTCTACTTTCATCAAATATGCCCAAGTTTGTATTCATAATGTTTATAGGTAAGAATTATAAAGTCCTTTAAGAGATGTCAGACCTCTTTCCAAAAACATCTTTTGTATCTTACACTTTTCCACATTTCCTTGTAGACCTTTTATTTCAGACAGTTTCCCTTTAAGTTTTCCCAGCTGTTTTCCATATTTTCTTTCAATAACATGAATTCTGGCTTATCAAGTTTTCCTATAACAGTTCTCAGATAGTTTTTTCTACTTTCTTCGAAACTTTTCTATATACTTTTTCATTCAAACATATTCCAGATAACTTTTTTCTTTCCTGTAAAGAGTTTAACCCGTAAGAACTCTTAGATTTCCCAGCGCAATTCCCTGGAAATGTTTTTCATAAATATTTCTGTCGACTTTCTTAACAAAGTTCTCTCTAATCTCCAGAAAACTAAGGAACCTATAAGATACAAACTTCCGTGCGCTTCTTCTTGAACAATTTATGCAGAACTTAAACCTATCCAGAACTTACCTTTTCAATGTATCGCGTAGTTTCTGGCTATTGTTATTGTTATTATTGTTGTTATTGTTATTATTATTGTTGTTGTTGTTGTTCTTGT
The DNA here is from genome assembly GCA_037075305.1 of Drosophila kanekoi. Lineage (NCBI taxonomy): Eukaryota > Metazoa > Arthropoda > Insecta > Diptera > Drosophilidae > Drosophila > Drosophila kanekoi. The sequence continues at coordinate 597,415 of JBAMCE010000329.1, read as the reverse complement.
TGCTGCTGCTACTATCCACGGCTATTTGTTGTTGTTGTTGTTGCTGCGTAGTTTCGGCTAATTTTCCAAAACAAATGTTACGGCTGCTGTCGCGTACCATGTTTCGAGAACTCACGATCTATTGAGCATTTCCCGTATGCCGTCGCGGAGGCGCATAATTTTAAATGGGCGCGCTCCTCCCATTGAATGAATATCCCGCCGTCGTGTGTTGTTGAGAGCTTGAACTCTATATAGATAATTACTTTTGATTCGATTTCGATTTCGATATCGATATCGATTTTGCTTTTCCAATTTCGACTCGTTCACTCGCACATTTTCGAGATACTTTTTACTTTTTTCTCTCTTTTCCTTTTGCACTAGATCTCTTGATTGATTAACTTTTCAATAGATTGCTGCATTATTTTTATTTCGCACACACAAGAGCTGCACGAGATTGAATTAATTTCATTTTTTTTAGTATGGACTGCAAATAGATTGAAGGGGGAATTGAGAGGGGGGTTAGGGAAGGGGGTTTATATTTCGTTAGCATATTAAAAAATTATGAAATGAAAAGCATTTTTTTCTTTTGCATTTAATTGAAGACACATTTTTTTGCACTTTTTTTTTAACTTCAATTTAAACACACTTTTTTATGCAATTTTTTGTTGCTTCTTCTTCTTCTTCTTCATTTGATTGGGCGACAACAAAGCTTATGCCAATTTATGTTAATTTAGCACTAAAAATACAAAAATCTTTTAATTTAATTTAACTAGAGAGCAATTTAAATTTATTGAAATTTCAATGGGGCGCTCAACAAGAACATGCATATACATACATATATATATATATTGTATATAGATAGATGTGTACACATTGTATCTATGAGATACGCAAGATCTTTGCGCTCAATTTAAAAGGCAAGGCGCTGGACAGGGGCTGCACATAAGACTATCGCGTGTATACTCTATACATACACACGCACGCACACACACACACACAGATACATGTATATAAGCTATAGGGTCTGGGGTACTGTTCTGCAGCGCGCATTTCCTTTCTGGACAACAGCAACAACAACGACAACAACAACAACAACAGCAACGACATAAGGTGGAAAATGCGAGCAGCGACGTCGACAGCACGTTATTATAATCCAGTCAACGTTACAAAGGCAGGCAGCCGGACCGGGGCCGGGACCAGGTCCAAGAGAACCACAACGCCATCAATCCACAAACCGGCCAAAAAAAAACAACAAAAAAAAAAGAAATCCAGCCCGAGCCAAGCCAAGCGGGGCGCATGTTAAAATTCCAAAAAGCAGGCAACATGGAAATACAAGAACAACATTCATGCTTTCTGCCCCGGCCGCTATCCGAGCTGCTGGCTGCCTGCCTTTTGTTGATGGCGTGAAGTTTGGCAACGTTGTTGCCGCTGCTGCGCCGCTTTGTCTCACTCACTCTGGCTGACTAACGCGTTGCTCTCTCTCCCTCTCTCTTTCTGTCTTGTGCACGCTGCGTAGCGTATGTGTGTGTGCTGGGAAGTTTGGCAACGTTGCCATTTGTGTGTTTGCTTATAATTGACGTTTGCACTGAACTGCTGCGCTGCTGCCGCTGCCAACGCTGTCTGACGTGGTTGTTATAGCTACTCACACACATAAATATATATACATATATATATATATATAGCGCAAAGTGGGGTGCCTGTTGTGCGAGCGAGATAGAAGGACAGGTTTTAATGGCCCGTTGTTGCTGCTTCAGCGCACACACGAATACATACGTACTTATAAGTGTATTGTGTGTGTGTGTGCATGTTATGTACTTTTATGTACATAAAGAATTTATAGCTGGTACTTTTTGTGCTGCTGCCTCTGCCTGGGCATGGCATGGAAAAACGAGTATCTTCTGTGAGTTTGTTTTTGCCGTTCGTCATTGTTGTTGTTGTTGTTGGCCGTCGCTGCTGCTGTGTATTTATAAATGGTTATGTATTCATGTGTATATGCAGTATGTTTGCGTGTGCGTGTGTGTTTGTGAGTCGCGAGGGGTGCTTTGGGAACGCGCGTTGTTATTTCACGTTTTTCAGCCATTACGTACCCCGAGTAACCCGCTACCAACGTCGTAGATGACGACGTTGTGATATGGCCATGCATAAAATGTAGTTTTGTAGCTACCATTGTATTTGCTGTTGTTGCCATTTGCTACGTTTTTGGGGCCCTTTGTACATTTTGGGGCGCAGCAGGAAATCACAACTACACGCAAAATGAAGCCCATAAAAATACTTTATGTGCATGTGTTTGTCTGTGTGCTAAACCTATATTATGTGTGTTTGTTTGCATGTGTGCGCTGCCTGTACAAAACGCGCAGCCGCTAGCGGGCGTTGAATGCTATCTCGCTTACACGCACATATAAATTCGCTATTGCTCTTGCATTCGCACTCACACACAGAGAGAGGCCCCAGTTGGAGAGCTTATTGCGGCAGCCATTGCTGTGGCTACCGCTGCCGCTGCTGCTGCCGACGTCGTCGTTGGAGCTGCCAATCGATCGTGAAAGTTTTTTGGTGCTGCCTGGCTGTACTAAAGCGCCGCTGCTGCGCATCAGTCGCTTTGCATGCCTGGTGGGGTGCGGTTCAAATCGCTATATAATTTTTGTTGTTGCTGCTACTGCTGTGGGCTATGCGCTTTTTTTGCGCATCTGTCGACGTGTGCAAAAATCTATACCAAAGAATTTGAAAATACACTTATAATCAAAAGAAAAGAAACCAGAATAACAACAACTAAACGAAACAAAATACATATTCTGTTCAAATTGTGCGTCTCTCTCGTCTCGTCTGTCCCTCAGTCCACCTTTTTTGCGCTTGTTCGATGCGTATTTTTGTCTTTCTACATAGCCCGACGGCCATTTTGTTTTTGGCCATTTGAAAACGTATTTGGCTTAAATATTACAGCAACTACGACGTTTATGGCTAAACACTGTGACCATTTATAGATAGCATTTTGCAAAATCCCATTAAGAGGCTGCTTTGGCTAGAATTCGAATTTCATTAATATGCGAGCAGCTGCTGCTGTCGCTGCCGCTGCTCGGCCAGAAGAAGAAGCAACCAAACCAGTTTTCTGCTCATTCTTCTTCTTCATCATTTGTAGTCAGCGAACTATGTAGTCATTTTTGTAGCGCTGCTACGTGACCACACACCAACACACTTACACATACACACACACACACACACACTACAGTTGTATAGTCGTGCGACGACCGCATTTGCAATGTTGTCTCAGAGGGGGGAAAACAAGCGGGGCGGCAGCGGATGCCACCACACGCCGCGACGCTTCCAACGCCCAACAACAATACAGAAAACTTTTGTAGTTTTTGTCGTACAACGTAGTTTCTACCAGCACACACGCACACACACACACACCTTTGCAGGCGCACGCGCACGCACACGAAACGGGTTAAATAAAGGTTTTTTGTTGTTTTTACTGCATCCGGCAGCTCGCTCGCACTCACAGCCCATGATCGAAGCTCTCGCTTGCACGCGCGCGTTCTCGTTTCGTGCAGCTGAATCGATTTTTCAACGAGCGACAAACGACAACGTCGACGTCGACGACGACGAGCGACAACGACGCTACAGCAAAACGCGACACGACAATTTCTCTCCATGCTTAAGCGCCATCTCGCTTGCACGCACACACGCTAGCGCTTATTTGCGCTCTCGCTCTCGCTACTTTATTTGCGTTGCTCGCTGTTGGGGCTCAAACACACACACACACACACATGCACACACACATATGCACAGGCAGCGCCATGTTACTTTTCGTTGTTGTTTTTGCTACCAACTCGTTGAGGGGGAGCTGTCAGCCTGGATTTTTGCTACAACAATTTGAACGTCGCTGTCGCTGCTGTAGCCGCTGCTAGCGTCGCTGCCGTCGCTAGCTACTGCTGCCAGCGCCCGCCTCGTTATTTTTCAGCCCGTTGCACGTCATCCGTTCGCCTTATGTGCTTTGAATTTCTGATGAAATTCTTTGCTTTCGAGTTAATTGCTGTTGCTGCCGCTTCTGCTGCGACGGCGGCGGCAGCGAACGCAGCAGCAGCGCCCCTAGGCCCCAAACTGGAGCTGGCTCTGTCTCAATCGTTGTGCCATTTTTCTTTGTGCTGCGCAGCTTTGTAGATCGGCTCTAGAAAACCAGCGAATCGAGTCCTGGGCGTATGCACACATATGTACACACATTTGTATTATATACACACACATATATATATATATATATATTTGTATAGCTTCAGTTGTGCTCTTTGTTTAATTAAGGAAATTAACTTAAGCTTTGTGAGGCCGCTTTTAGATTTAGTTTGGACTCTTTTTTTAAACACTTGCTTTTATTTTTAAACACTTTGCAACACTTTTTTCATTTGCAATTGCCAATTCACCTCGTTATTATTATTATTTTTCTTTGTTATAACACACTTTTAATTTTCATTCCAGTCGCTGATTTGTTTCCTTACCAATAGCGTTGAGAGCTGTAAATAAAGGAAAAACAAAATCGTATTAGAATTATTTTAGATTAATAATAAAAGTGCTTATCTTTTAGCTTATTTATAGCTGATTTCTGGAAAGCAGCTGAACTTCCAGTTTCTATATACTTACACCATTTCCAGTTGGCGATCGTCGCTTAGCTCCAAACCGTTTTGGACTGTATTCGAAATTTGTGCATAATTTCTATTTCAAAAACCTCCAAACGATCCCGTTATAAAGTTCGATGCGATCACGAGCCGGGTCACGAGTCAAAATATTTTCATTATTTTCATTAATCCGCGTTTTCCACTCGGAATTTGGGCAATTTGGTGAATTCGATTCAACAACAAAAAACCCAACACAAATGCATATTTTTTCTTTTCTTTTAATTTTGGGCAAAAAACAATAAAAAATTAATTTCTCAATATTGTAGTTGAATTATTTGCATTTAGATTGCATTTGAAATACTTTTTGGCTTTTCATTCGATTTGCTGCAGCGGCAGCTTTTACGTATTGTTTTTGTTTGTGTTTGATTGTATTTCTATTTGTATTTACTTTTGTTGTTGTATTTGCATTCGCATTTGTATTTGTGTAATTAATGCGTTTTCGCACATAAACACAATTGCTCACTCGCACACACATGCATAAACTTACGCACGTACTCACACACGCACACACACACACACGTACGCACACACACAGGCGATACACTAGCGCGCGTACGCTCCGATGCCGCACACACTCTCACATATGCATTTACACAATTTGCATAAATAGAAGAGCCAAAGCCGTTTGCATGGAATCGCGACGTTTTGAACGGAGGGCGGGGGGCAGCAGGGGGTGTGATTTGTGTTATTTAATTATTTTACGAATTATTTAAATATTTTTAAAATAATTTTTGCGTGTGTTCGGCGTCTTGAATATTATTAATTTTTGCTTGTAATTTATTTCAGTTTAATTACATATTTGCCGCGCGCGCAGCGACAACGAACCAACCACGACAAAAATTCAACTGAAACTGAAAGAATAAGCGAGTTGCCAGATTTGAATGAGTGAGGGCTGGCATTCATGAACGTGTGGCAACGCCAGCATTTTTTAAGGGGCACAAATTGTGCATTTCCCATATGAACAAGGTTGGCAGCTCTACAAGAGTGCTGTGAGTTATTTAATTTGTGACGTCAGCCGCTTCTTAATCCTGAACTCGTTTGATTTACAGTTATAATAGGTGACTATATAAATGAATACGTGAAAAATCGTAACTTTTAAGTTAAAATACAAATAGTACTATAATGCTAGTTGTAATTATATTGGATTTAAAATGAATAAAATATTATATTCGACAATAAGACATTTGATTTTCAAAACAAAGCGCGCACCAATACGTACACTTTACAACACTAGTAGCGCTGCCAACCTTACGCCCCGACAACTGCTTGTCGGGTTGGCAGTAAACAAAAAACAATTACGATTATTAAAAATATTTATGCGGTGGCATTTGGTCTACCGCTAAAGAGAATGAGCAATTTAAAGCAGGATCTAGATGAATATCTACTGCTGCAGAGCGATCAGAAAAAGAACTTCAATGTAAAGCTGCCGCAGATAAAGGTGCCAGGCCTGGCGCAGATCTTCTCGCGCACAAGCGATCCGCCCGAGGCAAACAGTTGGTTGAAGGACACCCAAGACTCCTGCTGCCCCAAGCTGGTGGGTGCTGCACCCGACAGTATCATTCGATTGTTATTATTGTGTCTATAATTCCCATTACAGTCACGTCTGCAGCGCATTGTTGGCTTTGTCGCCTGCCTGGGCATGGGCTGCCTGTGCATGACCCTATCCACGCTCTACATTCCGGTCCTGATGCTCAAGCCAAAGTTCGCGCTGCTCTTTACGCTCGGCAGCCTCTTCTTCATTCTCAGCTTTTGCTTTCTGATCGGCTTCCAGGCGTTCTTCAAGCAAATGTTCTCTAGGCCCCGTCTGGCCACCTCCATCTCGTACAGCGCCTGCCTCACGCTGACCCTGTACTTTGCGCTGGTGGCCAAGAGCACAGCATTTACGGTATTGTTTGCTGTGGCACAGATAATCACTTTGCTGTTCATGCTGCTGGGCATGGTGCCCGGCGGGGCGACAGGTCTCAAGTTCTTTGGCCAGCTCTTCAAGAGCAGCGTCTCCAGTTCGTCCAGTGCGCTGCCCGTCTAAATTGTGTACAATAATATATAACGTATATATATTTCAAATTATACAAATTATTTATTAATCGTTATGATAATGCAGAAATAAAACTTATTTGTGATACTACGACTAGTCCTCGATTTCGCCCAGATACAGCGTCTTGTCGCTGGACCCGGACAGTATCAACGGTTCGCGCGGACTGAAATCCACATCGTTCACGCTGCCATTGTGTCCGGGCAGCTTGTACAGTATTCGCCGGGTGTTCACGTCCCACACGTAGACATGACGATCGGCCGAACCGGCGCTGATCTTGTCGCCGCCCGGTGCCCAGGCGCAACGCAACAGATTCTTCTCAAAGTTATGCTGATGCCCCTGGAACACCTTGACGCAACGCTCGCCCGGCGCATAGGCGCGCACATCCCACACACGCAGCGTATTGTCCATGGCGTTCGTGAGCACAAAGTCACCCTCCGGGGACAGGGCGACGGCCGTTATGGTGTCCGTGTGACCACGCAAATGATGTAGCACCTGCTGTTTGCGTATGTCCCAGATCTTGAGTTCATTGTCAATGCCGCCGCTGATGACCTGTTCGCTGGTATCGCCAAAGCAAACGGCCGTCAGCTGATAGGGCGATTCCAGCACATGGGCCGCCTGCTTTTTGCGTGCATCCCAGATGCGTATGGTGCGATCATCGCTGCCAGAGCACAACAGCTGCTGGCCACGTCGTGATCCCTGAACGCTGTTCACAAAGTTCGAATGCCCTTTCAGACGTCGCACCCGCTGACCCGTCACAATGTCCCAAATGGCCAGCGTTTTGTCTGTGGAGCAGGTGAATATATGCGAGCCATCGGGCGTAAAATGCGCCTCCATGACGGCCCCGCTGTGCCCGGACATGGCCATAATGTTCTCACAATCTCCATACACCTGCCAGATATCTAAACAACAAGAAGTTAGGCTAAGACACATTGGAGATGTGATTGGCCAACTTACACAGCTGCCTATCGAAGCCCGAGGAGAGCAGCATCTCGCCCTCCGGATGGAATTCTGTGGTAAATATTTCGCCCTCATGTCCCTCAAGCTGCATAATGGGGGCTTGCAGATTGGACGTACGCCGCACGCCCTACAATGATATCACAAATTGTGTTTTTTTTTAGTTATTCCTAGGACAACTTTATGATATAGGGCATGCACAATGTTATTGTTGGTGTCACACAACTCGTAGCAAATTCATTATACCCTTTCTGCAAGGGTATTAAACAGGCCCACACCAAGCATGCTTCTTCTTCGTCTTAAGCCAGCGGCACGACGCTTGCTTACCGATTCGAGCAGCGCCTTGTCTCGATTTGTATATGCCATAATGTCATTTTTGCTGCGCTTGGGCTCCTGCGCCAGCACCACACTATTATTTGGACGTTTTGTGCCCATTTTATTTATAAATTTAACTAAACGTATGCGAGCAGATTTTCGGCCGCAAAAACAAATGCTAGCGCTGCCAACTCGCTTGTAGCTTAGTGTTGCAAAGCGCAACTTTACCAACACTTGAAAAATACCATAAGCAAAAACAAATAAATTACATATCCTAATTTGTATATAATTTTTTTTTATTTAACACATTTCAGCTATACATATGCAATTATTCCCAATTATGAGTACCTCAATATGCATCTACGCGTGGTGGCTCCGCAAACAGTTCATCGCGCGAGCGCTCACCGGCTAGCCATTGCCTGTAGCGTTCGTTTCGCATAGCCTGTAAATAAAAATACTTAATAAACAGTTGGACTTAGAGCATTTTATAACAAGAACTTACATGGAAGCGCATCAACTGCTTTCTCATGCCTACGCACTCCTGAAAGTCACCAATCAGTTCAGCGCACTGCGTTTTGCCGCGCTCCAGCCCGTAGGCCTCCAGGCAGTCCATCATTTTCATTTCGAACTTGCCGCATTTGTCGTAGGTCTGATGATTGATCAGGCAACCGGTCAAATCGGTGAGTGGCAGGCGCAGGAAGGGCGTCAGCGACATTTCGGTTGCAACTGCTAAAAAACCAAAATATCTGTATTATTTGTGCTTTCCAATTGGAGTATGTGACTGCCAGTTCGTCGTTCTGTGACGTAACAATAACAATGCTTTTAGCTGCGCCCTAACACCAACATATGTCAGTTGTTGCTGCTCAAGCTTCACTTTATAAGCAATTACGCAGAATTAGAGGCTTACAACAGCTGAAACGCACCTTAAATTCCAATCAAATGAAAAATGAAGAATATTTGACAATAGACTGCCGATAAATTGAAGCAGGACAGCTGGTCACACTGACAAAGCAGCTGTCGATAGGTTGTAGCTAGTTGCACTGCGAAACAATCGAGTGTATCATGTTAAACAGTGTTGACAAAAGTTGCTTTGGTTGCACGTTTTGTTTACATCTTAGCTTGAGTTTTCGCTCTTTTAATTTCGATTTATTGAATTAACTATTAAGATAATATGAAAAATCAGGAATTGATCGATTATTTGGCGGCGTGTGGCGTCTGCCGCGTGTGCCAACTGCGTTATTTAAAAGCGCGTGGCAACGAATATCGTGACATGCAGCAAACATTTAAGCGCGTGAGCAAGACAAAAATCAAAACCGACCGGCTTATCAAAAAATATAGACGATCTTAATTCTAGCTGGATGTTAAAGTGTCGGAAAGTGCTGTGGCACAGGCTGACACGCCCGATGAGCAGCCGCCAAAGAAGCCGCGCTTGGGCATTTGTTCCACCTGCCTGGGTCTCTTCTCGGAAGAGTTTCAAACTCAACTAATTGAAGGAATTCTAAAATCCGATTTTGCCAATTATGATAGCGAGGGCATTGTTCTGGCCATTAGCCTGCCCATGACGCTGCAGCTGCGTCAGCTCTCCATGTGGTTTGCGCTGCAGCGTCAATTTGGTCGCAGCGCCGTAGATGACAACTGTCCGCCGGATGTGCCCATCAAGGAGGCGGTCAAATTGATTCTACATCCCATAGTGTGTGCCAAGCTGGGCAAGGAATACGATGCCAATGGACTGATGATAAACATCGATGTGCGGCACAGCGTGGAGGCGGCGGAAGTGGCCAAGCTGACGGAGCTGAACAAAGCGGCATTTCCCGCCAAGGCGGCCTACCAGAAACGCATCGAAATCTCACGTGGTCTGCTGGAGAAACAATATCAGCCTGCGCGCATAAAGGCCGAACTCTTTGAGAAATACTTGCCCATACCACCGACCGCCGTCGAGGACGCGCTGCAGCTGCAGGCCATCGAGCTGACGGGTCCCTTGATCTGCGTGGCCGGACGCTACCGCAAGCTCAGCCGAGAGCTCTCGCACACGCCTTGGGTGCTGCACGGCAAGCGCATTATGGAGGAGAGCATTGAGGAGATAATTGTACGGCATGTGGGGCCGCATTTCAGCGAGACTCTGGAGAAGATTACGTTCATGTCGAGTGGCCGTGAGGATGTCGATGTGCGCTGTCTGGGCAAGGGGCGTCCCTTTGTGCTGGAAATAGCCAATGCTCGGCGAAGCAGCATGACGCGCCAGCAGGCCCATCAAATGGAACAGGCGGTGGATCGCACCGGCAAGGTGTCCATACACAATCTGCAGGTGGTGCCGCGCGAGCAGCTGACGCACATCAAAACTGGCGAGGAGCAAAAGCGAAAGTATTATCGTGCCTTATGCGTGCTGGAGCAGCCGGTTACTTTGGATATTCTGCAAAAGTTGCAAATATCAGAGAGCTTCGATATACACCAGAAGACGCCCATTCGGGTATTGCATCGCCGGCCACTTCACACCCGACCCCGCACAATATTCAGTGTAAAAACGCGCGTTTTTCGGGATAATCCGCGCTTGCTGATCATTGATGTGGTCAGCCAGGCGGGCACTTATATTAAGGAGCTGGTGCATGGCGAATTTGGACGCACGACACCATCCATATCCTCAATAATAGGCAAACCCATCGACATATTGGCGTTGGACGTGGTTGGCATAGACCTGGATTGGCCAGCGGATGTAAATAATGCGGAAACTGAATAAACGGCTGTTTTGTTTTAAATTTTGTTAAGTCTTACAACACTGGTTGCAGGCATATTGGGGGATGCGTCTCGCGCAGTTGAGTTAAATGCCAGGAAGTGCAAATATACGCGCTATGGCGTGACGTCACTAATTCGAATAGTTCATTGTCATTGGCAACGCCAATTGGCAGAAATTGGTATAGAAATTCTTAGAAATCTTAATGTTATGATTATTTTTCACAGATGTATTTAGTGGCTGGTAAGTAAAGAAAAATCAATTAAAAGAACATATTTACGAAAATAAATACAAGTTAATATGTTTTAAGCACTTTGTACAAGAACCGCATACAGAACTTAACAGGTGTGACGTCACTGTGGAGAGCAAGGTAGCGCACTGTTCAGCCTGACCTGTAGAAGCGCATGCTAGCAAGTTGGCAGCACCGCTCTCTTATCAGCTGGGAGCGCTTGCAAGTCGCATAGTGATTTGTTTAGTTGCGTTATTTTAACTTTGAAAAGTTTATTAACATTCATATATTAAACAAATCGTGTTGTCGCGTGTGCTCAAGCGTATTGATAAATGTAATTAGCTATATGTGTGACTGTGAACAGTGAATTAAACACTGTTGTGCACATCTGCTGCGTTCTATGCGCATTCTGAGAAAAAAGCAGCGCCCGCAAATTTATAAATTATGAATTGAAACGTGCATAGAAAGTGAAAGTGAGTGTTGCACATTGCAGCAGCTGCTGCTATCAAAACACACACAGTGACTGCAAAAATGTACGCACGGAAAAAAGTGTGTGTTATTTTATTTTTTTCTTTGAGTACGCCTCTTGACTTGCCCGCGCGGATTGGGTGTGTGTGAGAGAACGCCCCGCCGACCTTCAGGCAACCTTCATTGACTTCAATGCCTGCGCTGCTGCTGCTGCTGCCGCCGCCAGTGTGCAACACGTTGAGGCCCAATGACGACATTAGCAGCGCCTCACGTGTGTAATCAATAGAATCAGCAGCAGACGAAAGCAGACAGCAGCCGAAATAAACAAACCCAGTGCACAGCCCGCCAAACCCCATATACCTACAAATATGCCTTTCTCGCTCTTCTTGTTGCTCTCCCAGACCAAACGGTACCCCTCGCGCTGTCTAACTCTCTCGCTCTGGCCGGCTGCTAAGTAACAACAATCAACAAATTCACCCAGCAGACAAATTTCTTGTCACACCTCATAGCTGCAACCCAGCAAACGCATATCGCGCGCGCTCTGCCCACTTCGCTCTGCTCGCAGCAGCAATTCAACTCGCTCGCTCGCAGCTCAGTTCCGTTCATTTTAGTTGAGCTCGAAACGCTTAGCGAAAACGTTTTGCCTGCGCGATAAATTCCAAAATAACAAATTTCAAATTCGAAAAAGTGTTGACAGCGTCTATTATCATTTTCTATTAACGTTCGTTCTGACCCAGTGCCTGTCGCCCTCTCACAGTGATAAAAGGCCTCTACTGATAACACAGACGTATGCTAATTCCGAATGTGTGTGCATTTAGATTTTCTTAAATTTCAATTTGTTTTTTTTTTTTTTAGAATTTTTGCATTCAATTAACCCAGTATTTCCATATAGGCTGCGCTTCAATCAATTTCCAACGCATGCCGCTTACGTCATTTAAAGCGGCGCTCAGAAACCAACAACAACAACACAACAACAACAACAACAACAACAATTTAATGCGTCTAATTTGAATCTTACAGATACATAAATATATACAAATATATATATATATATATATATATGCGACTACAAGCTACATATACTAAGCAGAAAAAGTTCAACGACTTTTTGGATTAAATTGCAAAGAATATTAATTTAAACTTAATTAATTGGCACACTCTCTCTCTCTGTGTGTGTGCGTGTGTGTGTGTGTGTGTAAACGACCTATAAACGTGTCAGTTAGTGCTTTATAAACAACATCAAAAACAACAACAACAAGAACAACAACATTTGTGATCATGAACGACCGTGAAATTAGCTGCAATTCGGGCGGCCAATTTATGGATCGCGGACGCATGAATCAGAATGGCGTTGTCCAGCCGCTGCTCACCGGTAGGTACTATGCATCATCCAAAATCTGGGAAACTTATCTCATAATATCAAAAATGACCCAAGAACTGTCAATTCAGAATATACATATGTAATTTAATAGAGTTTTCGTTAGACCCTAAACCCATTGAAGTTGGGTATAAAAAGTGTATAATTCACTTGGGCAAATCTTTGTGATAGCCAGAAGAAAGCATTTCCGACTTCATATAGCACATATATATTCTTGATCAGCATCAAAAGCGGAGTATAGCTAGCCATTTCCGTCTGTCTGTCTATCCGTCTATACTTACATTTAAGAGCCAGATAACTGAATTGCACTCAAACCTGAACGTAGGTCCTCCTAGTACAATGTTGTTTCCGCTAATCGATAACTCACCCTGTTTCCAGAAATCGATAACAAATCGATATCGATATTCATATCAAATATCTTTCATATAATAGCTACCAACATCTAACTAGATCACACTCGTTGTTGAAATATAAAAATAAAAATATTAGAAAAACAATTTAAGCAATGCTCGCACGAGAAAGAAGAGTGTCTAGAAATATAAATTGTCCAGGAGTATGGAAGGGGTATCAAAAATGTTGATTCATTAAGCAGAATCTTTCATTGGAATCTAAGCGTTAAGGAGAAGATGAAGATCTTATGTTTAAGTAACAGAAACTACTAAGAATTTAATATTTTCATGGAAGAATTGTTAACGAACGAAGAAGTAAAAGATATCGATTTGAAATCGATTTTGAATAACACGAAAGGCAAAATATCTTAAACTAAGAACTGACCTTTACCTAAAATAGATCGTTTTATTATTGGATACGTAGAGCCCATTGAGGGTAAAGTTCTAAGAAAACGTATTATCAAGCGTAAAAAGAGAACATTTGCAGATTAGCTGAGGTCAAGCACTCATAATACTCAAATACTCGTAAGATTCGAGATACTAGAAAACGTATTATCAAGCGTTGAAAAAGATTCTTAAGATTGAAGTATAAAGAAAATGTATTCTCATGCCTCCAAGTAAAAATAAATAGCTTTATCATCATCCAAGTAAATGCCACAATTAATCACGTACTTCAGAAATCCATGATTCACTTCGACATGCAAATACTCTTAGAAGACTCTTAGAACACATAGAAACCAAAGTTCATTTAAATAGATATTGAAAAGGAAAATTGAAGTTAGTTTTTGACCGAACTGAAAGCATTTCCACATGCGTTCGCATAGGCAGTTAAAATTAGTTCAAGCTTCTGCTTGACATTTACATTTTTAGTCTTATTCTATTTGTGGCCAGGCGGAGAAAATGAGTATATATATATATATAGACATGTAATTGGATGATCTTAGAGTCTGTTGTGTTTGCATATTTAGATAAGAATTTGCATTGAATTGTGGCGTGTTTGTTTTGTGGGGCCTGCAATTGTGCATGCGGGATGTGAACTTTGATCGTATCTTATCGCCCGAGCTGGATTTAGCACACAGGGAGTGGGAGGCATCATATCATCATTTTGATAATCGTCAGTTGTGTCTATCGCAATGTTTGCTTATCGGCTTTATCTCTCTTATTTGACTTAACGCAGATCTGTATCAAATAACAATGGCCTATGCCTACTGGAAGTCGGGCAAAACGGACGATCAGGCGGTCTTTGATCTCTTCTTTCGCAACAATCCATTCCATGGCGAATTTACCATTTTTGCCGGCCTAGAGGAGTGCCTCAAGTTCTTAGATAGCTTTCATTACTCGCAGAGCGGTAAGTTGTTTAACAATAGTTCATCCTTCATTTCATATTTTATATTAATTTACAAATATTCTCACATAGATATTGAATACCTGCGGCAAACACTGCCCGAGGGCATTGAGAATGAGTTCTTTGAGTATTTGGGCAATTTAACAGCTCATGATGTCACGCTTTATGCCATTGATGAGGGCACTGTGGCATTTCCCCGGTGAGTTGAACGATAAGGTTGGTTATTGAGCTCAAAAGGCGCTATCAACATGACTGTTAAGTTCTTAACATGTCTGTTAAATGCTTAACATGCATGTTAAAGTACCAATATGTCGATATTTGTACATTTTACATAACTTTCAAACTGTGCTTCTAATTAATCTGATATCCACTGTAGAACAGACATAAGATACACAACTATCATGAATATTATTTGTTTAAATTCTATGATACAGCGTGCCCATCATAAAGCTTGAAGGACCCTTGATAATTGTACAACTGCTGGAGACAACGCTGCTCACGCTCGTGAACTATGCCAGGTGAGTGAACAGTGATATCTATATGGGAATCTCTTAATAATTTTCTTTTATTGCCCAGTTTAATGGCGACAAATGCAGCGCGCTATCGCATGGTGGCTGGCAAACACGTTAAACTGCTGGAGTTTGGGCTGCGTCGAGCGCAGGGACCGGACGGAGGACTCTCCGCATCAAAGTATTCCTATACAGGTACAGAAACTACGACGATTTTACCGTGACAACTAAGGTCAAACGTGTGCGATATAGTTATATATATTTATATTCTTTTTCGGCATTGCCAAATTGCATGCACCTGGCTCGTAATCAATTAAAAGACAGGCCCAAAAGACGCCGTGAAACTAGCTCCCCACATGGAACATTGCCTCATTTTTGCCTTCGCATTGATCGATGCAGCAGAACTTGGGGCATGGATAGTCAGTCGGCAATGTTTCATACAGTTTGTTCTGGTCTTTTATGATGTGCTTGCATGCAAAGCACGTGTCACTGTCACTTGATGTGGACTCCAGCCTTGTTACGCCCAGCAGGTGGCACGCTTTATTCCTCTACCATATCTCCATCTGTAAAGTTCAAGAACTCTCCATGTTGTATGTGTTAAAAGTGGGTGGCACACGCAATGCCGCAGGCCCCAACAAAAAAACAACAACAAAAGAAAAGGTAAAAACTTTTCGCCGCCTGCTCATGTGTGGGTCGCTATCCGTACCAGACGCCGACTGGCACCTAAATTTCAATTGGCGCTCACACGTCGTAACTTTGTGTTACCCTTTCGCCCAAAAACTTGTTGGCTGCAACAATAAAAACTTTAACTTTGTAATGCGTTCAGTTATAATACGTTGGATCTGGGTTTTTACTTGATACTCAATCGATATATTCGCGTGCGCGTCCACCTGGCACCAAGGTTTTATAAGGCTTCTAATTGTTATGGCCATCCATTAAGACGGATTTTTGCTATCAAATTGTACTTAAATTTGAATTTTTATCTAAAGAGAACTGTCAAATGTTAATAAGAGCTTCTGTTAAAGGCTATAACATGCTTAACAACATAACATACTGCTGCTAATAAGAGCGCTCAGTTTAACAGATAGTCAAATGTTAAAGGAAGTTTAAAAGTTAATATTTAAGAGAAGCCTTCTTACTAACTGAAGACAGTTAACTAAGTCTCTTTTCCATTTCCAGGCGGCTTCGATGGCACCTCCAATGTGCTGGCTGGTAAACTCTTTAACATACCCGTCAAGGGCACGCATGCTCATGCCTATATTACGAGCTTCAGCAGCGTGGGTGAGCTAAAGACGCGTCTGCTCAAGCACAAGCAAACGGGTGAGTGCCTAAATATATATAAATTAGAGAAATCAAAATTGATATCCAATTGCTGCGCAGGTGTTATGGAGGATCTGCTGGAGCATGCCATACGGCATCGCCAATTGTTATCGCATGTCCTCGATGTATCCACGGAGGAGTCCAGCGAGGGTGAATTGGCAGCGATGGTCTCGTATGCGATCGCCTTTCCGGATGGCTTTATGGCGCTTGTCGACACGTACGATGTTAAGAGGTATTTCGCTTTTAGGCAGATTCTCTCGGAACGGTTTTTTGTTATGTATATTCAGTATTCGTTTTAGTTAAATTGTTAACATTACGTTTTGTTTTGTTTATTATTTTCTTTTGTGTGTCGAAACTTTACATATCTCAAGTATTTGACAGCGTGCACCAAATTAACTCAGCAGTTTTAAGCAGCTACAAGTAACAGCAACAAGCGCAGTTTTTAATCCTAACCTAGTCGTATATGATTATATATATATATAATGTGTCATGTCTTGTTCTGTAATGACCATGCCCACCGTACCCGAACCCGTACCCGAACCCGTACCCGCCACCTGTCCGTAATATCCTCGATTTATGAGTTAGTTTCATTTTGTGCGCTTTGTTTTCGTCGCAAGTATGTAATAATTCAAGTATTCCCAACAGCCGAGAAACAGAACAAGTCACACAAGTCTCATACGTACAAACTGATATCAAATCAAGAACTAGTCAGCCAACGAATGGCATTGGCAATGCCCCTCCAACGCCACCAGCCACGCCCCATGCCCAAAATGGTCAGATCAATGGACACAAGATCAATGAGACCCCTTTGAACCATTTAAATGGGTTCTCCAACAAACAGCTCACAGAGCCAACAATAACAGAAACAGCCACTCCAACTGCAACTCCAACTGCAACTCCCAACACCAACTGCAACTGCAACTCCAACTGCAACTGCAACAACAGCTGAAGCAACAGCAACAACAACAACAAGAACTCCAACAATCAGCACCTCATCGTCCAATGGGACGGCGTACCTACCAAAATATGTCGAGAAGTCATTCAGGTAAATGTCACGTACCGAAACACTCACTTTAACTGGAACAACTATAATATTTAACCAAAAACAAAAAAAAATAAGAAAACAAATGTAAAACCAAAACTCATTGCCATTATTTCTGCGTTAATTGTTTTCCATTTCCTTCATTGATTTCTTAACTAACAAATCTCCAAGCTATATTTATCTATCTAATACACATGTTTTTCTGTTTTCGTTAACTGGGGGCTAGCATGAGTGCCCCTACTACACACACACACAGACACACACACATGAAATGTCATATCATGCGCTGTATCAAAAAAACAAAAACAAATCCAAAATTATGCATATATACACATATGTAACACTATTTATATATGTATGTATGTGCCACATGTATTGGTCTAAGCCCAAGGCTAACGGTATTGCTAACACAATTAGGCGAGCTCAATATGCAAAACAGGTGATGTGCCCTCTACTTTATACTCAACTCAATTTTTCTAATCCTTTCTTATTTATTTTCGACTTATTCCTTACTTCAACTTAAAAGATTTTTTTTTCTATTGCAATACTTAACATTCACTGTTAAGCAAAGTTAATAACTTAACAGTTCACTGTTAAGACAAAGTTAACAGCTGTGATCACAACAGTATTATATAAACCCAAGACAATGTTATAAAATGTTTAACGTTAAGTTAACAGTGCGTCATTTACTTCACCACACTTAACATAACATAATTATGTTAATGTGCAGCAAAGTGAATTATTTGTCAAGTTAACATAACATAAAACAATTTTTAAAGCTAACAGCTCTTAAGAATCTTAATGAGAAGCTGTTAATTCGAGACGCAATTCTTTTTCTGCCTATGATTTCTCTAGAGGTAAATACTGGGCCCCTTTTTCTACTGCCTTTTCTTTATTTAGCCAAGCTTTTAACATAACTAACCAAATGGTTGATTTACATTTACATTTCTTTAACCATTTTCATTTAATTTGAATACAACTTTTTTTTTACTCTTCGTGAATTGTGACATTAAACGAATCAAAATATAATCAGAGAAGCCTACACAAAAATATATATATACCTATAAAAAAAACCATATCTAACATAGTAAAAATGACTTCCCGGCAATATTTTGGCAGAGGTATGTAAAACACGTCTTCAAAATACAAAAAACAAGAAAAAATACGCTACATACTTTACACGAATTACATAATCATAACACACACACACACACACACACATATATGAAATGAACCTTTAACAATGTTATCGAACAGATTTCAGCTGCGAAAAGCCACACTGAATCACCCTAATGTTGCCCATACTACATACATACATACATAATATCTGTCCATACATGTCTGTTAATTTATTTCTGGTATAATTATCGAGATTTATTTAATTAATTTCTCGTGTGTGTGATTGTTTTATTGTTTATGTTTGAACACATACACACATAAATATTTCTAAAAAAAAGTATCTGCTAAGTTTTACAATTTACATTTTAAACAAAACGTCCGAGAGAGCACACTGCATGGCTTTCAGTAATTGAAGCTTGATTTGTGTCTTCAGAAACTAAAACGAAAATTTTTAAAAGCCCCACCAAAATATACCTATAGATTACACACACACACACACACACACACAAACCCACTCCCCGCCTCCTTCCCCTCCTCAAGGCAAAATGCATAATTTCTAATACTCTTGGCCTTGAGGCTCTCACGCTATGCGCACACTGCAGCTTGTCTAGATTAGTGCCACGCCCACGTTACACCGCGCCCATTTTGGGTGGCAACTGCCTCGCTTTGAACTTAGTCGCAAAGATATTGAATTGAATTGAAAACCAAATCCCAAGCTGCACCTTTGCTTGTTTTTGATGACACCTTGTTTTAATGCACGCTCACTTTGCTTTCTCTTCCCTCTCTCTCTCTCTCTCTCTCTCTGCGCTCTCTCTGTCTGTCTGTAGGAGCGGACTGTTCAATTTTAGCGCCGTGGCGCTGGCTCTCAACGATCTGGGCTATCATGCGCTGGGCATACGCATTGACTCCGGCGACTTGGCCTATTTATCCTGCCTGGCGCGCGAGGCCTTCGAGAAGGTGGCGGAACGCTTCAAGGTGCCCTGGTTCAACAAGCTGACCATTGTCGCCTCCAATGACATCAACGAGGATACCATACTCAGCTTGAACGAGCAGGGACACAAGATCGACTGCTTTGGCATTGGCACTCACTTGGGTAACTAAAATAAATATGGAAAATTAAATGGAAATCATAATAGAAGAATTTGTTGTTTAGTTACCTGCCAGAGACAGCCGGCCTTGGGCTGTGTCTACAAGCTGGTGGAGATTAACGGCCAGGCGCGCATCAAGCTCAGTCAGGATGTGGAGAAGGTCACCATGCCGGGCAACAAGAATGCCTATCGTTTGTACAGCGCCGATGGACATGCTTTGATTGATCTGCTGCAAAAGGATTCGGAACTGCCGCCGGCCGTTGGCCAGAAGGTGTTGTGCCGTCATCCGTTCCAGGAGTCCAAGCGCGCCTATGTCATACCCTCGCACGTTGAGTCGCTCTACAAGATCTACTGGAAGGCGGGCAAAATATGCCAGATGCTGCCAACGCTGGAGCAGGTGCGCGAGAAGGTGCAAATCTCGCTGAAGACGCTACGCAACGATCACAAGCGCACGCTCAACCCAACGCCGTACAAGGTAGGCCAAATTGAATGAACTATAATTCCCTTTACTAATTTACTTCATTCTATTGCTCATGCTACACCCCATTCAGGTGGCCGTCAGCGATAATCTGTACAACTTCATACACGATCTGTGGCTGCAGAATGCACCAATTGGCGAACTCTCATGATCTATATAAGCAGCCGCCGTTGGCCGCCGTACGAAGTACGAATTCCGCAGAAAATTCTACGCCCATTGCACACATTTATTTGGTCTAATCGCAACGCGATTTTAGTCATTTGCTGGTCATATGCATTAATTGTAAACATTTGGAATAGTTCCAAAAACAAAACAAAAACTAACTAACAAAAAAATCTTTGTAGCGTGACATTTGAAACTAAGCCGATTTTCGATGTGCAAATTTGTGTTTTTGCGCACAAAATGATTTCGTACCAACCAATAAACCATATGTAGCTTATACATAGTGATTCTTAACTCTTAAACTTCTATATACAAACAAACATATATAAACGCACATCATATTCAGGAATGTGTCATGTGCCTTACACAAAAAGATATCGTAAACTGTAACCAAATACTTAAGTGGAAAAACGAAAAGCTGGATGTATTTAATATTTTTAGTCCTTAAGTGTTGTATGTTGCTAACAAAAAAAAAAAAAAAAAAACCAACAATATTAAACAAAAAAAAAACCGAAAACAAATCAGTTTGAAGTACAAATGTTTTGCTAATTAGTTGCATGTTTAGGGCGTAAATGCACACACACATATTTAACAAATTACAAATGCTTATGTTTAATTATAATCACGTGTAAATATGTTCAATCTTATAAACGTAAGCCAGAAAGCAGTAAACAATACACTACACTACACACTACACAGTCAAACAAAACACACGTTTATTAAATGAGCGCTTCAACAAATTTCTGTGTTTTATTTCAAGTCAAAGGCGAGTAGATGAGCAATTTACGCTGAAAATAAAAAAGTTATCAGTCCCGGTTGGGGCTTAAATCAAGTCTTTAAAAAGGAATTATAGATAATTTAAGTTCAAAAGTTTTCATAAAGCTTTAAAATTTTTCGTTGATTTCTGTTCTTAAACACATTTCGACAGACTAAAAAATATCAATTAAAAATGATATCTATTTTATTATAGTATATTAATTTGGTACAACAAATTCTTTTAGAATTTAAAATTGTTTGCCCAAATATTTAAAATCTATTTTTAAGGCGCAATTCTGCTGCTTCTTCTACGCTGTTAATGCAATGTTAACATTTAACATTTAAGGTGGCAGCGCTTCAACAGTTGCTGCTGAATGCGAATTGTTTATGTTTATTTATTATATATTTTACTTAATTTTATTCATAAAATTGTCCGTATTTCGCAACAAAATTGCTTTTAGCTTTAAAAATGTAGTGAGCACATATTTTAAACGTATTTGAATAAAAACAATTATGAGGGCGCATTTCTGTGGCATCTTCTACGCTGTTATTGCAATGTAAAACATTTCGAGCAAGTTGGCAGCTCTCAAATCAGCTGTTGCTGTACGTGAATTTGTTTATGTTTACGCTATTTTAGGTAATTTTCTTTTATATTGTAAAAATTCAATTATATTTTGCACTGGTTGCGATATTGTCGTGTGTGGGCGCCAAAATGGACGTGAACTGTGTGAAAATCAAGCAGGAGCAAGATCAGGAGACGCTTCTAATGGATTCAGTCTCGGAGGACGCTAGCTGTGCCCAGCTAAAAACTGAATGCAATTTTACGGAGATGGACATAGGACCCATCAAAATAGATCCGGATGCGACTGCAGTGCGTCAGGAACAGCCAGTTGCCGGCAACGTAAGGGATCGGCGAAAAAAGCAAAGACCTGCCGCAACACTGGAGTAAGCGATATATGATTGGGTGAAGTGGTAAAAGTTTCTAATACAATGTTTACTTGCACGCAGGGATTACAGACTGCCCAAGGGAGCCCATCAGTGCCCGCACTGTCCACGGCACTTCGAAAGAAGCGACGAACTCTCAATACACCTGCAGATCCACACAGATAAATTGCCGTACAAGTGCGTCTACTGTCCGAGCAGTTTTTCCCATAAGTCGATTTACACCACGCACATGTACGGACATACTGGCAAATTTCCGCACCAGTGCCCGGACTGTCCGCAGGGTTTCCTGAAATACGGCGATCTCAAGAAGCATCGACGCACGCATATTGATAAAAATGCATTTAAATGTCCTCTGTGCCCCAGAAATTGCACACACACGGGAAAAGGTATACTGCAGTGCCCGCAGTGTCCGCGTTGCTTTACGAAGAGCTTCGAGCTGGAAATTCATCTTCAGATTCATAGCGACAAGCTGCCCTACAAGTGTCCGCACTGCCCGAACAGCTTTGCACACAAGTCGAACTTCAAAGCGCATGTCTGTGAGCATACGGGTGACTTTCCATTCAGATGCCGATACTGCCCACGGGGCTTTATGAAGAGGAGCGATTTCTTGAACCACTCGTATACTCACAGCGAGCATACGGAGGAGCTGCCATTCAGATGTCAATATTGCCCGCAGAGCTTTCTGGCGGAAAATGATCTGCAGAAGCACTCAGATGTTCACAGAGATAAGATTTCGCAAAACTATCGCAACAAAATGGGCTCTAAATCAGGATTAAAGCGCCACAAAGACGATGCGCATAAAGAGATCATAGACGTAAGCTGTATCAAAAAAGAGCTGGCGGAGCCAAGCGAATCCCTTGCGGTACAACCCCAAGTCGAGCTCGAAGCTAAGTCCGATACGTCTATCAGCCAAACTGTCGAAACGCCAGAACTCATAGCTCCCGATCGCATAAAAGTGGAGCCCGGAACGGAGGACAGCGGTGTCATAGGCTCTACGGCGGACAACAGTGCCTTAGATAAGTCCGACAGTAAAAATGATTTGGCTGAGAGCAATATTGTGCTGGGCCCCGTCAAAATAGAACCGGATGAGAGCAGGCCGCCGGAGGAACAGACTTTAGAAAGCGTGCGCTCAAGGCGTTGCTATAAATGCAAAGTTTGCAGCAAGGCATTCCTGGACATAAAAGAGCTGCGCCTCCACGAAAAGTTAGTATCCAATACGAAAGATTTGTTAGTTAAGCTTAACATACCCTATATTCAACAGATGCTACACACACTCAAGCAGGCAGACGACAGGCAATCGGCCGTATAAATGCGAGCACTGCTCAAAGACTTTCACCCAGTCGTACAACCTGACGGTGCACATGCGCGGCCATACGGGTGAGCGGCCATACAAATGCCCGCACTGCACGCGCACATTTATCCAGAGCTCGGGCCTAAAGATACACATACGACAACATTCCGGCGAACGGCCATATAAGTGTCCCCATTGTCCGCGCACATTTGCCAACAACTCGAATCGTAAGAAGCACCTGCAGAGTCATAGCATGGAGCTTGCCAGCGATCTGCCGTACAGGTGTCCGCATTGTCCCAAAACGTTTGCGCAAAACTCACATTTCATAGTGCACGTACGTGGCCACACCGGCGAACGGCCCTTTCAATGCGCCTATTGCACCAAGGGCTTCAAGGTCAGTCACGATCTGAAGAAGCATCTGCGCAGCCATACGGGCGAGCGTCCATATGCGTGTCCGCATTGTGCCAAAACCTTTGCGCAGAACTCGCACTTCAATGCCCATCTACGTGGCCATGCCAGCGAACGGCCATTGAAGTGCCCCCACTGTCCGCGCACCTTTCTGAAAGCCTACAATCTCAAGGTGCATCTGTGCACCCATACCGGGGAGCGGCCGTACAAGTGTCCACACTGTCCAAAAACCTTCACCCAAAACTCTTACTGCAAGACGCATATGCGTGAGCACATGAAATGAAATGAAATTTTAGTTAAAAGCTATAATATTATGGCATTTGTTTCTTAAATACCTAGACAATTAATAATAGTATTAATAATTATACAATTTAATTGCGGGATTTTACTCAGTCGCTCGTTAGCTTATTCTAATTTTAATATATAAGTATAAATAAACATAAACCATTTAATTAAGCTACACTCAAATTGTATTTATTTATATTCTGAACATTTCTTTCTGAAATTTAAATATGTGCTTTGGGCGCATTTTTGAATTCGTCACTTGGCGCGCACTTAGCACTTTCTTCTTCTTGCTCTGTCGATACAAAACTTTCAGCTAAGCTGGCAGCTCTTTAACATCTGTTGCTGTGTGCGGATTTGTTTAGTTTTTGTTCTGCTCAATGTTTCGTGCTTTTGGGTTCGGGCACGAAGCTCTTTCTGTCGAGTTGGCAGGCCTTAAGCAGCTGTTGCTGTTCATGGAGTGTTTACACGCATTATGTTAATCAATTGGATTCTAGAATAATTTAAGTTAAATTTATGTTTTAATACACTGCATTGTCTACAATGAGCGAGAATTTGGAGCGCAAACACATAAAAATAGAGCATATAAAAGAGGAGGATGTAAGTGCTGAATGGCATCCCGTCGAGACGATGCTGGCCAAAACTGTAGTGAAGAAGGAGATCAAGACAGAGATCAACTATACAGAAATGGACATAGGACCTATTCAGGTAGAGCTGGAAAAGCCCACAAAATGTCTGAGTCGAGGCAGTGTAAAGCAGCGGCAAAAGCAGAAAGGAGCGGCGGGAACAAAGTAAGCACACACTCAAACTATCTAAATACTCTAATCAATATATGTCTTTGCAATCATAAAGGAATAATAACAGTGGCAAGCAGAGCAATCAGTGCCCCTACTGTCCGCGACACTTCGAGATGCGCTACGAACTTCAGATACATCTGCGGATCCATACGGACAATTTGCCGTACAGGTGCCAACAATGCCCGATTAGCTTTGCCCACATCGCGAACTACAGAGCCCATATGCGTGGCCACAAGGACAGATGTCCCTACAAGTGTCCACATTGCCCGAATGCCTACGATCAGTATTCACACTATCTGCTCCATATGCGCACGCACGCAGTGTCGCTCCAGTGTCCCCATTGTCCGCGAATCTTCTTCAAGCATTGCAGTTTTATGCGGCATTTCAATGCGCACAACAAAAATAAACGTGAATTTCTGCTCTACAAGTGCAGCCACTGTCCGGATACCTTTGCCCAGCTCTCGAGGTGCAAGGCGCATATGAGGAAACATGACATCCAAGCCAGTTAATGTGTACCTGGAGTCGGAGGCAATTCGTGAAGGCAAGTGCCAAGTGTCTGATGGAGAGAACCAACCCGGGGAAAGCTGCGTCTGCTCAAACTTTCGAGCCTGGTGAAAAACGCGAAAAGGTTCAAGCTCAAGCATCTTCTTTCAATACATAATCTAAGAAATCATTCACAAAAGTTTTACTGATGCATCTTTTACATTAGTTCTTAGTTTTAAGTAAATTTGTTAGTTAATAAACAAGCCTGAATGTACAGTGGAAGCTGTTTTGAGCAGCATTTTTTCCAATCAAGTTAACTCAGCCTCCCATTAAAACACAAAAGAGAAAAAGCATGGCCTCTGCTGAAAATAAAAGTTTTGTTAGAAATCTCAAGTAAACAAAAACACAATCGACAACTAAAGAAACAAATTATTTTCAAACCAACTTGCTTAAAGCGCACAGCTGCTTCCTCTTCCATTCTGCCATTCACAGTAAACCGCGTTGACGGCTGAGTGTCATAATTCAAACAAGTTGGCCGCCCCACATGGTGGGAGTGTTAAGTGTGTAGAGTGCCAAAGTGAGTAAGCTTTTTGTTTATTGGAGTTTTCGATTGGCTGTGCTGCACTGCCAGCGACTGTGAAAGTGAATAAATTGGCTTGGCCCGTGAACTTTTCATCATTTTGCAATAGCCAGAATTGGCAGGATTGAGCAGCAATATTATTGTGTGCAGATTTTAATGAATTTCGCTGCAGCTGCGCGCAGACGGGCTCTCGTTTCTGCGGCTTAGACAACGGCAACGGTAACGGTGACACACACGCACACACACGCCCAAACATACGCGCACACACACATACACCTACACGGAGCACTCCATCTTTAGCATGCATTGATTTTTAACACTTCTCTTGCAGTTGAACAAAAAATATTGCAAGTCACAAAGATTAATAATATAAAAATGGAGCCAACGAGTAAACAGCATGAGGACAGCATGGACATTGTGGATGCCGTTGCACGCAAGGATTTCATGCTGGACCGATTGAACAAACGCAACAAGGATCGCCAAAACTATTTGGACGTGAAGCTGGAGCAGCGCAGCAAGGAGTGCGCACAGAACGAGGGCGTCGACTACTTCGCCCAATCCTTCGGCCAGCGCGCCTACGACATAGAGCAGCGCATCGGCGCCTTGCAACTGGACAGCGGGGATGCGCCGGTGCCGGATCTCAGCAAGCTTTTCGCGGAAATTACACTGCAGATACAGGAATTGCAGCGTTATTTAACCGTGTCGACCATGTTTCTGTCAGATTATAAGATCAAATCCTGTCAGAATGCTCTCAATTCGCTGACCAGCGCCTGTGATGAGGCGCGCCAGCGTCTTATGCCCAAGAAGAAGTTCGGTTTTAGCGGCAAGAAGTCGGCGGCTAAGCATAAGCTGCCCCTTGATCTCTGCAAGGTGGATGGACCGGAGAAGACACCAAAGACGGGCGGCAGCAGCAGCGCCTTCACCTGGACAATTTCCAATCAGCGCAATGCGCACATTGTTCTGCGCGCCGAGCAGGTAAACGGCCAGGACATAACCATTTCCAATGTGCACAAATGCCTAGTGGAGCTGCAGGGTCATGCCGGCTCTGTGCAGGTATCCAATGCCAGTCAGTGCACCCTGCTCTGCGGTCCCGTGGCCCGTTCGTTCTTTGCCGAGCAACTGGATCGCTGCACCGTCGCAATTGCCTGTCAGCAGCTGCGTCTGCACTCATCCAAGGCGACTCGAATCTATTTGCATGTCACCTGCCGCGCCATTATCGAGGATTGTCGTGAAATCGAAATTGACGTGTACAACTATGACTATGCGGAACTGGAGGCAGACTATGAAAAGTCCGGCTTGAACAAATCCCAGAATAACTACACGGATGTCGCCGATTTCAATTGGCTGTCGCCCGACGTCCATTCGCCCAACTGGACGCTGCTCAAGGATCATGCAGCGCCCAATTGGAGCGCTGTGCGACGCGACTTTTTGAATAACATTGCCAGCGATGGCAAGGATGTCGTCAAGGATGCCACAATGATATAGTGCTGGCATCGGCGGAGGCGGCTGCTCCTCTTGCTCGTTACGCTGCTCGCCTACGCCTTTCCTCTGGGCTGGCTGCTCATGGAGCTGCTGATGCCGCTGCCCAGCAACATAACGTGTACTGTGTAAATAGCTCGTAAGCCCAATAAATAATCCAAGTTGAATGTTGATATATGAAATACACCCAAAACCCATTCACAAACCATGTGCCTGCGCTGCGGGTGGAACTGCGCCATATTTGGGGCACGTCATCTTGCCCCGAAACTTGTCCGCCGCAATTTGACATGTCCATTTGGCTGGCATAATCAGTGGCTGGCCAAAATGACTGTCTGCCAACGACTGTCACACAAATTACAGTTACAACAAGCGCACAATTCGACGGCACGACTCATGCAAGTTTCATGTGGCCAATGTGGCCCCCTTCGAAATTGGCCAGCTCATCCCAAATACATCTAGTATCTACATTAAAGGGTCTATCAACATTGTCAACGAACATGTCAGCTGTCACATTTTAGGTATGTTGCATGGGTTTTCTTTTCATTATCATTATCATTATCATTATCATTATCATTATCATTATTATTATCATCATTATCATTATCATTATCATTATCATTATCATTATCATTATCATTATCATTATCATTATCATTATCATTGTCATTGTCATTATCATTATCATTATCATTGTCATTATCATTATCATTATCATTGTCATTGTCATTGTCATTGTCATTGTCATTGTCATTGTCATTGTCATTGTCATTGTCATTGTCATTGTCATTGTCATTGTCATTGTCATTGTCATTGTCATTGTCATTGTCATTGTCGTTGTCGTTGTCGTTGTCGTTGTCATTGTTATTATCATTATCATTATTATTATTATTTATTTTATTATTACCGAAAGGCAAGTAAAAAGCACTCCCAACTAAAAGTAAACATTTTCTACATGTTCGCATATTGATTCAGGGTATTTAATAGTCGGCATGCTGCAATTTCTAAACTTTTGGCTGCCGTTGTTGTTGTCCCTTGTCAACGTATCCAACTGTCAAAATAATTAACGAATTCGAGTTGCATGCCAAGTCATGGGTAGGGAAGTGGGGCTGGGAACACCGCTGAGACGCTGTGAGCCAGCGTATTAGCGGGGTAATTGAACTGCAAATTACACAAGAGCCTTGTGAGGTTATGTAATAAGCTGTCAGTGGTAACAGTTGTCATCATTAGGTTTACATATACATGCACAAATGTACATACATATGTGCATATACTATATGTATGTAAACACAGCTGTGTCCAGAATGTGACATATTTTAATTCGGTGTATCCACAGAAAATGGCTTAAAGTGTTGGAATACCTTGCATGAAGTGTATATATATAGAGTATATATATTTTTAATCAACATTAATAGACGAGTCGCTCCAGCCATGTCCTTCTGTCAGTCCGTGTGTTTGAACGCGTGCATCTGAGAGACCTAGAAATAGAATAGATCAGGTATCTTATATATCTTCGATAACTATACTAGATTGATAGAAATCGATGTGTTTTTTGGCATATCTCGGAGCTTATAAGCAAGCACACGAAAGTAAAATACACATCATCGATCCTTCAGAGCATTTACCTTTATATTGAAAGCTTAGCCTAGGCTACATTCGAACATCGTTTTATTCCAATGCGAATGTCACAAAGATCGGACAATAAGCACCGAAGTTCTTCAAGCTTGGTGCTGTGGAGAGAAGAAGCACAGGCACTGCGTACTGTGCTATGTGTAGAATAGAGTTCGAATGCTGTAAACGGAGGCTTATTGCTAGGTACAGGGAATTCGCCAGTCGTTCACGCCCGACTGAATTTAATTTTTTGTAGCATTCGTAGCATTCGGCACTGATAAAGGCAGGTTGAAAAGACAAGATGAAAGCAACAAAAGGCAAACAGCTTATCAGGTGTTGCAGCTACTGTCCTTGCGGTCGAGTCCTGCTGCAGAGGCAGCAGCTGTGTAAGACAAAAGGCTAGATAACAGCGGAGACGGAGCCAAACATTTGAAACCGTCAATTAAGGCGCGCATACGGGCTAGGGACTCGGTTGGCTTTGGGTGTTGCATGCAGCTGGAAGATTGCCGGTTAATGTTACCCGGCGCTCGTCTTGGCTTGACTGTGCCAATTAAATGCAATGCAGGCGGGCTGTCGGGCTGGTTGGGGCGGTCAGCAGTTGCAGCTTCGTGTCCTGAGCTAATCAAAATTGTGGTTACAGCATTTCAGGGGATTACTTCCGAGACTTCGTTGTGACCTGAGGGCAACTTTGTTGAAACTTTAAGTTGCTGCGCAGAGAAATTTTCCAGCAAATAAATATTTCTTCGTACTTCCACTGCTTTGTGTGAATAAATATATAAAATTATAGATAAACTGCATAAAAACCCATTAATACTAACAGTTTTATGTTAATTGAAGTTCTTAACAGCAGGCACAACATTATCCATTAACAATTGCTAAGCTGTTATTAACAGCAAGTATTCATAATATACGTGTTTAAACAAGTTTTAACCTGCAAGAAATATAAACGGTATTTCTTTAACATTTTATTTTAGTCATGTATAAATAGCTTCAGCGCATATGCGTGTGCGTACTTTTCAGCAAAACTGTTATGTCAACTAACAGCGCTGCAGAACTGTTAAGCTGGAAAACCAGCTTGCCTGCTATTAACAGCCGTGACTGCCAAACTGTTCGTTCTAGCCGCAAATGCAAAGTTTTTCAAATTATAAAACAAACTTTAGAGCTGTATTGTTTAATCTGGAATTAAGCAAAATTAATTAACATGCAGCAGCCATGTATGTATGTGGTGTCAGCAACAGGGCGTATTGGCATTGTCTGCGCAGGCAGGCCTTAGATTTCGGGCATAATCAGCTATCACACACTGTCGCACACAGCTCTTTGCTTGTGCATGTTATGTAGTTGGCAACGCGTTTGTGCAATTTGCGGTTGCCTCGCACAGATCAGACGTCTCCAGCGCTGACAGACCAATTAAGTTGCCAACATAGCGGGCAATTTAGTGCTTTACTCGCTGCACCCCAGAGTCCAGCCAATGTCAATGGACCAGTCGCGCCAAGAACACACACGGAATTTCCATTTTCCATTCGTATTTCCATTAGCATTCGCGTTTTCATTAAGTGTCCGTTGCAGCGTCTGCCTTTCTATGTGTGTGTGTGTGTGTATGGGTATGCCGTTAATTATGGTGTGTTTTAGCTGTATCGCGTTGCCAACTGTGCTGTGGAAATGTGTGAAAAAGAATTTAAGTGGAGCATGGACAGAGCGTTGCCAATTTATGTACAGGTGTCTAATTTCCGTTTATTTAAATTAGCCTCGATAAACTATCAAATTTAATTGCTTTAACACTTAGCCGGCGTTCGTAATGTCACACACACACACATGTGCTTACCTGTTATGTCCACACATTTGCATAGCTCACAATTAGGTTTCTCATTATCGCAGATAATATTCGCAACATTTGAGATAAGCAGCGACTGCTGACCAGCATGTCTATGTGTGTTTGTGTGAGTGTGTGTGTGTGTGTGAGTATGTGTGGGCCTGCAATTGCCATTCATCTTACCGCGTATGCACGCTCACACTCACTCTCCCACACACACACACATGCACAAATTACATTGAGCTAAGCTTTAACGGTTTCAATTACTGTCCCACAAAATTGTCCAGCCGCCCTCTGCCCCTGGCTTGTCAAATGACGCTTGCTTTCAGATTTTATGGCTCGGCGCAATGACAGACAACATACACATACACATATATTATGTGTACATGTATACGTATATGCATGTGTGTGTGTGTGTAGTTTGTCAATTGTGCATTGAGCGAAAAAGACGTATAGACAAAACTTCGCTCTGAGCTTTAGTTTTAAATTTGTTGTTAGTTTGTGGTTTGTAGAAAATATACATATATAAGTTGTAAATAAAAGCCCGCTGTAGCCGCAAATTTAAAGCTTTATAACAAAGTTCCTTAAATTTTCAATTAGTTTTCGTTTCTTCTGAAAACGTTGTCATATATTTATTAAATAAAAAATGTATTTCAAGCTAACAGATTAATTTCTTAAGCTTTCCAAATGTTACAGATTTAACTGTTACATTATTGCTGAACAATATTTTCGACATATTGATAAGAAAATAAACAACGGCAATAACAAGAAGAGCAAGTGTTGATTAATTACGCGAATTACACAATCATGCAGTGCAATTAAAATGTCAGCGCTGTCGCCCAATTGGCGATGGTCGCTCCATGAATTTTTTTGGTCATGCAACGCCTTTTGCTGCTGCCCGATATTTTTGCCTCAAATTGTTGTTGTTGTTTGAAGAGGGGCCAGCGGGGGCAGCGGTGTGTGTGTGTGTGCTGCTCAAATTGTAATTAATGATGCAAGACAGACGTCGGAGCCGGGCTTTCAACCGCAGTCGGATCCGCCCAGCCGCCATTGAAATCTCAGTGCTGAGCTTCGAAGCTTTGCTGTGCCAGAGCATCCACAGCGCGCGAGTAAGGCGCGATGCGGTGCGGTGCGGTGCGACGCGGCGGGTTGGGGTCAGTGCTGTTGTTCCTCTGCTTCTTCCGTTGGCTCTGTTTGTTTGCTTTAATCATCGACGCGTCGCGCGTTTAAAAAGCAAAAGCGAAAAACCGTTACACCGCGGCTCGTGCGTTTCGCGTAAATAAATGAAAAGTTCGTTTAATTCTCGGCGATTCTTTATGCTGCGGACGCTGTGCGGAGTTGGGCGGCGTATCGTTTACTTTGGAAATGAAAAATTATGATTACATCAACAATAATCGAAATGCGCTTGTAAGCTACGCGCTCCGCTTGACGCTCTCATTCGCTTGTTTTCTTTTCGTTCTTTTTTTTTTCGTTCGTTTCTTTGGCTTTTTTTTGCACTTCCGCTGCTATCTTTTTGCATGAACGCTTTGTTGTTGTTACCGCTGCCATTCGCTTGCCTTTGCTTTGCCTGTGTGCGTGTGTGTGTGTGTGTGTGTGTGTTATTTCTTTCTTTTTTGGCAATTTTTCTTCGTTGCTTTCGTTCGCGCTGCTGACTTGCAATGCTTTTCATGCGTGCAATGGCGTTTGGACAGGAGAGCAGCTGTGCTGCGGGAGAGCGGGAGAGTTGCTAGTCGGGAGAGTGGGAGAGCGTGATGTTAACGTTCAATATTTGTGCTCAAAGGCAGCAGCGCCCAAAAAGCGTTCAGCCAAAAATATTGCAATGCAAAATCGAAAATACGCCAGACACAGAACAAGCCCCGCCATATTCCTGCCCTCTCTCCCGCTACCGCTATCTCTCCCGCTCTCTCTCTCTCCCTTCCAGGTTCTGGCTGCTCTGCCATGCATAAATCAGCGTCGTCTGGAAGGACAATGCCAAGCAAACGACACAAAACACAACAATTTTTGCCTCTGCTCTCTGCATTGCGGCGCCCATTCGACCGCCCCCGCATGCCCGCCGCGCCCCTGACGTGCCCACCAAGTGCATTTGGCATTATGCTTTGCGTATTGTCGCTTTATGAAGTCATCTTGGCGTAACGCGCCAAATTTATGACCAACTTCACTTTATTCCTGTCGCTTTTTGGCCAACTCGAAGATATGCAGCGACAATTTTCTCTTGTTACCAAAAAAAAAGGAAAATTGGAAAAAAATGCGCAAAAACCCAGATAAGCTGTACATAATCTCTTTGGACAAGTATGGGTCAGCAAATATTTATTTATTTGTAGTTGTGCGTGTCTATAGATATACCGTTATCTGAATAAAAAAGTGGCAAATAATCTCTCAATGGATTACAGCAGCTGCGAAATTAATTGAAATTGGGCAAATTGTGAAGATACATGCATATTTATATACTAAATGCTTACTCGAAAAAAGTTATTGAAAATCAAAGAGATTTGCTTCACACGAAACAAGTTTCTATGCTGAATCGATCCAGCTAATATACCAAAGAGTAATAAATATTGTTCAATTGGAAAATATCATTCAAATTCAAGAGGAGAATTATATAAATTCAAAGATAACAAAAGGATTTAAAGAAGAAACCACGATCATTGGAAAGCTCACGCTTAAAAACTAAGCTCTTTATTTGTCATTTACTAGTTTTAATGAAAGCTAATGACAAAATTTGAATACCCTCTAAAAGGATATAAAAAGGATGTGCTATAAAAGTAGAGTGCTAAAGCTTACAAAATAAGTCAGCAATCGAATCAGTTTTGGCAAAATGTAGAAAAGTTTCGGTAGATTTATCAGTTAGCAAACTATTTATGAAAAATGCAATATTTATACAAAACTTGGATAACTGTATATCATAATATGGTATTAGAAAATCACAAAATCACAAATCACAGCAAAATCGCAATTTCAGCTAAAATCCTCCCCAAAAAAATGATGAGATAAATTATCTTTAAAGATATTTTGAACTAAGGCAGCCCAAACCTAAAACAAATCGAGAGCCTGTTGTGTTGGGCGTTTGCTCAGGTGGAGCTGGGGATGCGCCAAGGAACGGGTTGAGGAAGGTCCTGGCGGAAGTCCAACAATGCGAATTGCGAATGTGGCGACCATTTTCATAGCATACTTTAGCGGGCAGCGAGGCATTTTTGAAGCACTTGCAGCAATTGTCAGGCCAATTACGTGCCGCAATTAAGTCATATGAGCACATAAAAGCGTATAGGGTAAAGAGGGGAGCGGGTTCGGGGGGGGGGGGGGGGGTGGTCCTGATAGGGAAATGGGATGGAGCTTAGAGAAGCTGCCTTTTATGTGCAGCACAACGACCCTTTGGCCATAAAACTCTTAGTCCGGGTTTTAAGGCAGCTTCAACATGCTTCAAGGGGGGGGGGGCGGAGGGGGTTATGGTCTTTGGATACGAGGTAGGGGCAAGCCGAAGAGCGTGCAGAGCAAGTACTACGAACCGGCCCGAAAGTTATCAGCCTGTTAATTGCTTAACTTTTTCACTTCAACTTTCTTTTTTTTTGTTGTTGTCGTTTTATTTTTTTTTGGGCAAGAAACAGAAATCGTTGTCCATGAGAAGGCGTCGGGGAACGGGTAAAAGATAAAAACCAAAAACACCAAAAAAAAAAAAATGGAGAAATGCAAAGAAAAAGAAATATAAAATCGTGAAAAGAGAAACCATGCAAATATGCCAGGACTTCGGCCGAGGCCCAATGTCAGAGACCGAGGCCAATGGAACGGTCATAAAGTGTTTGCAGCTTTATTTTGCCTATACGCTGCGAGAGGGTATAACAATTCTCTCATGAATTGTGCCACGACCTAATGAATCCTATAAAGTTTATATATCTTCTTGATCAAACTCAAAAGACGAGTAGATATCGCCAAGTCAGTTTGTCTACTTGAAAGACTTGGACAAATCCTTTGTTACTGTGGCAGCTTAATGAAATAGTGCTCCGGTCCAGCTGGTTCTGACATATGCACTTCCTGCAAAGGGAATGCGGATCAAATCAACTTTCAACACGATAGCTTTAAGACTGAGAGACTTATTTGCATAGAAAGATGTAAAGATCAGATGGAGAATCGTAGAGCTCGGAAAGGCTGAATGGACGGACAGACTGACATATAGACAGAAGGACTTATGGTCATACATGTGATACAGTGGTCAGCTATTGATATAGTCGCACCGATAGGACTGATTCTGAACATATGGACATACTGCAAAGTGAATATGGATCCAAGACAGAAGGGCAACACGAGACATATGTACATAGAATGAGACATATAGACAGAAGGACATATGGACATATAGACAGAAGGACTGATGGACATATAGACAGAAGGACAAATGGACATAATTATGGGCAGAAGGACGGATGTCCATATATATGTCTATATCGACTTGGCTGTTGATGCTGATCTAGAATATATATACCTTTATGGGTTTCGGAGACGTCTCCTTTTCTGAGTGAAACATATCCTGACTAGATTAGAATACCCTTTACTCCTGTAAAGGTTCAAAGTACGTTCCATATTTTGTTTTTATAGAAGAAAGTTTTCTTGAGAAACTTGTAGAAAATACAAAAGATTTTAAGTTTCTCAAGAAAACTGTTTATTTGCCAGCTTAACTATTCTTCTTGAATATTATAAAATGTGTACCAAATCGGTTCACTTTATTATATAGTCCTGTAGAAAGAATCGTCTGAAAATGATATCGGATATTGGATATTGTGAACATTTACAAGTTTAAGCTTCCAAAATATCCAAAGAGAATCTAATTGGGGCAAAAGAAACAATTGCTCGGTAATAAATCTTTGGACTAAAAGCTTTTTAAGGGTATTTCATTTGCAGCGTGCCGAGAATAGGTTTTCTTTCTTGGCATTTTTTTGCTGCTTCTTCTTCTTGTTCGTTTGCCCTTTCAAATTTAAATGACAAATGGAGGCAGTTGCAATGAGGCGCTCGGCGCTCAGCACTGGGCGCTCGTCCTGCAGCTTTGACCCTTGCCCTGACATTTTGCTTATCGCGCGGACATGTCATAACAGAGCCCAGTTCAAAAACAGAATGGCAAAAAAAAGAAGAAATGAAATGATATCGGAGGAAGTTACGAAAGTTTGCGCTCTAATCTTGACAGGCACCTAAGTAGCCTGCCGCTGTAATTAAGGTCCTTGGGCAGCCGGAAAGAGAGAGAGAGAGACAGAGAGAGAGAGAGAGCGAGGAAGAGGGAGGGGGAAACTTAAAAATCAATGCGGCACACTAAACTCTCATTACTCATATGGAACGCTACGAAACCTTGTCCCGTATCCCGTCTCCTTCTGCAGGGTCCTGCACCGCCCTTTAACCTCCCACTTGCACCTTCTTCACGCTGCACCGTTCAGGTAGGACCCATAAAAACCACATTAAAAGCATTTAAAAAGTTGGCTAATCTGCAACGGGCCAACGGCAAAAGTTGGCTTAATGTTTTATGGCCCTAACCGTTGGCCTCGCTTTGCTTTGCTCTTCTTTTTTTCTTCCTTCACTTTTTATTGGCTCCCGCAAATTGATTAAAAGATCAATGATTATACGCCTTTTAATGGTTCATTGCATTTAATTTAATTTTTAGTTACAGTCTGCGATTTGGCCATTTGGCGATTTGGCAGCTCGTAATAACACAAAGTGCTCTTTAAGCGGAACTTTTGCTTTAATTCGATTTCGAAAAGTTTGTGGAAAATGGGTGAAAGCCGATTGGACAATCAATTAGAGAACTTACTTCTGATAGTTGTGCCCAGTTGGGCAAGGTGAGAAGGTTTTTAGATGCATTACAACTTAAGAGCTAGACGCACTTTATTTTAAATCTAGACTAAGGCTGAGTTCCTATTGGGGATCGATTTAGGCATATCTTGCCTAAGTTTTCGAAGTTCTTCAAGTCCTCGAAATACTCGAATTTTGTCAAAGCCGAACTCAGTTTGATAATTGATGACATTTTGGCCTGGGTTTAAGCCCTTCATAATTCTGCTTTTGAAATTGAAAAGTTCTTAGTTTCGAGCTTTTAATTAGTTTTTAAGATTTTATTCCTCAAGCTCTTATGTATGTCATAAATAGTATAAAATATAATGTTTGATATTTATTTCGATTTTAGTTATTTATATTTTGTGACATGCAGTACATATTTCTGGCAAATGAATTCATATTTAAAGCGAATAAGCTTCACGTTTAATTCAAATTTCGCCCTGCCCCCGGCCCCCTGCAATTAAAAGGGCCGCTAAGTAGACAGACTTTACAGTTCATAGACCGTCTAAGCCGTATTCCGCGCACTGTCAAATGTCAAGTGTAACTTGTTCTTTTGTAACTGGCAGTCAATGCGGCAGTCAAGCATAGAGAGAGAGAGAGAGAGAGAGAGAGAGAGAGAGAGAGAGAGAGGGGAGAGCTACCCGTACTTCCGAAGCGTTTGTAGACTCGTTTTTGACTTGGTCTAAATGGAAGTTGGAAAAGTTTTTGTTTTTTGTTTTCCTTTTTCTGAGATGAGTCGAATTGCAATATGCTGTGCCCCAAGCACTTGAGTGGAGTTCGCCTCAAATGTTGCCGCAATGGGGCATACTTCATTTATAAATTACGCTGGCATTAAATGCGCAGATATATCCATTCAGCGTGCGGCCGCCGTCGCCCCCCGCAGAGTCCTGTCCCCTGCCTAGAGGGGGGCTCTCGCATCAATTGATGCGCCACATAAATCTTCAAGTATGTGAGTGGCTGCCGACCTGTTCCGGGCTGCTATTTATCATTTGAGGCCCGCCCAGGCAGCTCGTCAAACAGTCAGTCAGTCGCCCAGTCAATCAGTCAGTCAGTCAGTTAGTCAGTCAGTCAGTCGGTCGGACAGTTAGTCAGTTAGTCGCCGAGTCAATGATTCAGTCAGTTCAGCTATTGCAATTTTGCTACAATTTTGCTTTGAGCGCCGCCGGGCACTTCAACAGTTTTTTTTTTGTTGCGAGGGTTGTTCGTAAAACTGTTGACTGAAAGTCAAATATTTCAAGGAATGTGGAAAAGTGTTTTTCGAAATTTCTCTTTGTTTCTTTTTGCCTTTGTCGCTTTTTTCTCTCTCTCTCTCTCTCTCTCTCTCTCTCTCTCTCTCTCTCTTTTCTAACTCAATCTTTATCTCTCTCACTTTTCTCTCTATCTCTCTCTCTTCCCTTTCTTTATATATCTCTATCTCTATCTCTATCTCTATCTCTATCTCTATCTCTATCTCTATCTCTATCTCTATCTCTATCTCTATCTCTATCTCTATCTCTATCTCTATCTCTATCTCTATCTCTATCTCTATCTCTATCTCTATCTCTATCTCTATCTCTATCTCTATCTCTATCTCTATCTCTATCTCTATCTCTATCTCTATCTCTATCTCTATCTCTATCTCTATCTCTATCTCTATCTCTATCTCTATCTCTATCTCTATCTCTATCTCTATCTCTATCTCTATCTCTATCTCTATCTCTATCTCTATCTCTATCTCTATCTCTATCTCTATCTCTATCTCTATCTCTAAATCGAGAATTACCGAAAGTGTTTAAAACGGGTTCCCTTAATCCTTTCAACTGAACGATCAGCCCTCGCAATGTGTGTTTACTTAGGAAAAGGATTGCGCAGATGATGGCTGTTGGGCATTTGGAGGTGCTCGTTTCTCATTTCTCGTTGCTCGATTCTCGCACCTCGCACACCTGCACGGGGATGTGTTTTGTGATTTTAATGCCGATTGGCAGACAGGCTGCATAATGCCCAAGGAGATGGTGGCGATGGTGCGAGTGTCAGCCTTATCCTGGCCAGGACTCGTAATGGACTTGGCACTTTGCAACTTAGCCATTGAAAATGTGTGTGTAAGTAGTTTAAATCGCATTCGCCAGGACTATGCCAGGACACAGCCTGATGCTTACACTTGAATAAATACCAGCAGGATGAAGCGGAGCAGCTGCAGCAGAGCCGGATGATGAAGACGGCGTCGTCGTCGTCGTCGTCGTCGTCGTTGCCGGCGTCGTCATTCCAATTGCAAATAAATAAGAATAAGAAAGCGCTGCAAGGATGATGCTGCTGACAAGGACAACTCGCAGCAGAACGAGCACAAAGTTGCCTTGGGGGCGGTCGGAGAGAGATGGGTGCAAGAAGATGAGGAAAACTCGCACAGGGATTGGGCAACGGATGAGTTTTAAGTTTCTTGTAATAAAATTGCAAAAGCAGGACATGGACTTGAGAAAAGTGCAAAAATGAAGTGCAGATGCTTAACGGCAACTATTTCATGGGCAGAGGGTTGCGGTAGGGGGGGGGGGAGTGTCGGATTGGAATAACTTGATGTACACTGATTGAAGCGATACCTGCTGCCGCCCAAGCAGGTGTCAAAAAATGACAAATGCGAACGCATTTACACGCTGCACGGTGGGTGTGGTTGTTGGGGGGCGTAGCTCATTACTTGTTGTCATGTTGCGATTACGTTAAGTCTTACGTTACGCGTTAGGCGAAACGTAAGCGTATCTGGATGTGGGCTGCCGTCTCATTATCAAGTGTCGCGTCTAGTCTGCAGATTGGCTGTCTTTAAGGAAAGCTCTCTACTACGCCTCAAGGATGTGGTACGCGTGTGTGTGTGTGCATGTGTGTCTGCTTGTATTTGTGTGTGTGTGTCTGATGTATGACTGTCATTTTTACGTGTGTGCGATAAGCTCTGCTAACAAGCAACGCATTTACCAACTGACTTACTTACACTTGCCATATGAAAACTCGAAGGTCCTTCACTGCCATCGTCTCCACTTCCTGTTGCTCCTCCTACTCCCACCCCTCCTACCCCTCCTACTGCTTCTCCACTTGCTCCTCATCTCGACTTAAATCCACATGCCAGCATAGTCGCTACAAGTTGTGCTAATGTGCACATGTGTAGCTCTACATTTGGACACCCTGTATTCACATCAATGCTTAGATGGGGTGTCATCATTTTGTGCTAAAGTTCGTCAACAAATAGGTGCTTAACCTATGCAACGTCCATCCATTTGATGATGGTTCTTACTATTTTTGGGGCTTTGATGACTTTACCATTCATAAGTTTTTGAACGTTCACGTTTTGAACTAATTTGACGGCTTCAGCTGGTTCAAACCGGTTCTTAACATACATGAACTCAGGTTATGATAGACTCTTCCTCCATTTTATGTTGGAAATAACAATTAAATTTGTTTTAAGGTTAAGATTCGGCTGCTCCTTATCAAACTAATCCGTTTTAGGCTTCTCGCCGCATGCCAACCAGTTCGGTTGATTTGCTTATTAGCTCCAGCTGGTTACAGGGTAGCTGCTAAGTCGCGCTCACTCTCAACGAGACTTGTTTAATCTAATTTCTGTTATGTAATACGTTATGCGCAGGCAGTCAGCGAGAGTTTTTCAATGGGTTTGCTTAGCAATTGTTGCTTAATTAAAACATTTTTGCATAAAACGTTGCCCTACAAATGTCTGAGTGGAAAATAGCGAATGCGAATTGGCTTTATATTTAACATTATTGCACATATTCAGCATAAGTAGAATATTTCAGACATAAGCTAGTTTAGCTAATTGATTTTAGAAATACTTTTCTTTACAGGAGCTCGAACCTTTAACTTCGTCCACTGCGCTACTCAAGAAATTGAAAAGTCAGTTAGAAAATAATAAGAAATTTGTATACATAAGCGATTACTTTTACCAATGTATCGATGTAGGGCCAAATAAGAATATCGATAGTTCGATAGTTCGTGCTCTAACGCATATCGCAAATCGATTCTGTGAAAATGGGGTGAAAATTTAGACTGAAATAATTTTAAAGGTTTGGAAAATTTTAGATATCTCGTTTAAAAGCTTATAGTTAGTATTAAATTCGAGACAGAGCTTCGATTCCCGTTAGAGTATGCCACAGTCCGTCAGGCTGCCCAGGCGCAGCTCCTGTGCTCAGTACACTGTGCGCAAAACTTTACCAAAGCAAAACTGTTGCTAAATGGTTTATGCACACATGAAAAATTAAAAAAAAAAAGCTGTTTATGAGGGAGCGAAGGAGAAAAATGAGGGAGGTGCGGGCGTGTGGAGAAATAAATGTAACATGTAATGATTGCAAAAGTTATAAAACGTAAATTAAGTTGAACGAATGAAGAGTTACCGAGCAGCGGCCCAGGCCAGGCAGCGTGCAGTAAATACAATCCGTCCAAACTAACTATCAAGGGGGGGCGGAGGGGCAGGCAGCAGTAAACATATCCGCAAACCAGGAGCAGCTCCTTCACATGTTGTTTGCAACGTTGTTTTGCAACTTTTATGCAGAAAGCAGCTCAAGGAGCTGCAGGGACGCAGGAACGGAGGGACGTAGCCGGCAACTGTTTGCACAGAACTATGAAATTAACTGCTTATTAAGGCAGCCAGCGGTGGGTGGCGCTGGGTGGGGTTGGGGTGTTGTGGGGCTGTACGGGCGGGCACAGCTGTGAGTCGCGAAGCGACTACTTCAAGTCGTCAAGTGAAAGTTTTGCCAAATGGCATGGAAAATGTTTCGAGAGATATGAGAACCGGCATCATTAATTATTTTCCTCATTAGCGTTGCGATATGCGACTGAGTGTGTGTGTGCGTGAACGTGTTGTGTGTGTGTGTGTGTGAGAGACAAAGGCTATGCCACTGGCAAAAACAGCTGGCTTCCAAAACGCTTCAAATATGGCATCAAATAAATCAAGCTTATGTGACTGACTATTAAATACCGCAACCTACAACTGATTATTATATAACATTCATGTAGATTTTTTCGATTTGTCAAAATATTTTAGAGAAGCTTATAAATCTATACGCCCCTTTACGCTGAGTGACATTTACATATGCATATAGATTCAAGTCTCTCAATTTGAGTGAGTATACAAATAAATTTCTCTACTCACCTCGTCAATCTCATCAAATAACTTCTTATGCGCGTCTCCATTCCTTAAGAGAGCCAACATGAGTTTACAGGCTCCTTTCGTGCTCTTCTCGCCAGTCTTCTCTCCAGAGCTGCTTCTCAAATTTGCTCACACTTACAAACAATATTGCACCGTCCTCACTGGGCCGCCTCGCAGCTTCAACTGAAGCCCGACTTGCATGGGCTGCTCAATTTATAGCGCTAGCTCTTCTTCTTTCAATCGTGAGCGCTTCCGTCAGGAGCTACTGATCTGCTCTTATTATTT
This sequence comes from Drosophila kanekoi, assembly GCA_037075305.1. Taxonomy (NCBI): domain Eukaryota; kingdom Metazoa; phylum Arthropoda; class Insecta; order Diptera; family Drosophilidae; genus Drosophila; species Drosophila kanekoi. The sequence goes on along the minus strand of JBAMCE010000329.1, from coordinate 555,574 downwards.
CGTTTAAGCATAACACATACACATACGCCCAGGCATTTGATTTACTCTGGCATTTTCGCTTACACACACACGCACACACACACACAATGACTGGCGCACTTGATCTTGCTGGCTCGCTTGCTCGCAGATGCACAAAGCGCTCTCTTGCTTGAGACATTCTTTGAGTCAAAGTGCAAGTTGCTGGTGGGCTTTGTATTGTGTATTATAAATGTGTTTGTGTGCGTGTAGTATGCTTTTATGTGTGTAGGTGTTAACAGTATAAGTATATCACAATCTTATTGGTTCTTTATATTGTCTGTCTCCAGTACATCAAACCAATATACCCTACGAACAACATTTATATACGGCATAAAGAGCTATTAAAACAATTTGAATGTGCAGCTGAAGCCGCGCGTGTCAAAAGCAGCAAATGCGGCAAAACTTGCTGAAAGATTGCGCTGACAAAAGGATAGACATAAACATCTCTAGCCATAAGTATCTATAAGCTAAAACAGGGAAATGCAACTGGGGCAAGTGTGGCAAGTGCAACATCAACTTCAACTTCATCTGCGATGTCGTCACGTAGCAGGGGGCAACAACAGCCACAACAAGAAAGAAGAAGAAGATAGCAAGAAAAAAAAACCTAAGTGCCGTTCAAAGTCAAATCTATACAATGGGTGGAAAATGGGTGGAAATTGGTTGAAATGTGTGCTTAAACATTTTATTTATAACGCAAAATGCTCGCTATGCTTACCATCTATCTTATCTTATGCTGTGTGTGTGTGTGTGTGTGTGTGTGCGCGTGTGTGTGAATAGCCAAAAAGCATGCTATCGTGTTTTTAATACCCTGTAAGTTGTAGGGTATGTGTGTTGTATAGTTTAGCTATTATATGAAAGGTATATCAGATTATGTATAAGGAAGTATCTATTGTATTTATATAGCATAGTATAGTATGGAGTATATATGGAAGCTAATCCGTCTAGGGTATCTACCAACGACATTCCATCTGTTTACCCTGTAAACCCCTTGATCTCAGGAACTCGAAGACCTATTTAAACCAAAATTGGTATATAAGCTTGTGTATATCTAACGCAACATCTATGTTTAAAATTTTTAAGAGTTCCTCCTCTGCTCGTCTGAGTTTGAAGTAGAAAATTGATCTACAATCGTAATTTTTGAGGTTACGCTCGAAAAATATTGAAATTAGTTCAACGAGGCTTTCCAAATCAAAAATAAATTATTCTTATATATTCTATTAATATTTTTAAATGTCATAAATATATTCCACATATTGTCTCTTATTGTGTACAATTGCTTAGTGTAGGGTATCTGCTGTTCGTTCAGTCTCTTGCTTGACAAACTCGCGTGCTTTTTTCTAGCTCTGGTCGCAAAATATGTATGCAGACAGCGCACATTGAAAGTTTTCAATGATTTTCAGTCGCATTTATCGCAATTGTCTGCATTTTTACACTATTCGTGATATGCGTGGAAAATTGTTTTTTCTTCTTCTTCTTCTTCTTCTTGTTGTGGCTGTTCCATTTGCTGTTTGCGGGTTGTTATGTTAAGCACTTGAAGTAAGCCACACTTTAAGTTGCGGCAAACAAAGATCAAGAGATTTCAATTTAATGCAGAGCAAATGTTTCAGAATGTTTTCTTTGTGTTCAATTCTGTTTACTTATGAATTGAGATTTATACGGATATCAGCTCGAGCATTGGCACTTTGTGAATACTGAAATCAGTGTTGCAAAACAACAAGAAATTAGTTATGCCACGGCTTAAGCAGAGATTGTTTTTCTGGTCTTAGTTCTTAACTAAAATTCTTTTAATTGCTTAGAATTCTACTGAATTATTTTTTTCTGGAACTCTTTTTGTTAAATTTGCAATTTCTTTTTGTATCTTTAAAATATTTATTTTATTTCAGTATCAACTTTACACATTGTCAACTTTTACGTTTTCCAAACGGAACCTCGCGAGCTCTATAAATAATACTAAATCCAGCTGTCTTTTGGGTAAGTTCCAAGTTTCTAAATCAGTTCTCTGCCAATTGATCTACTCGCACTTGCAATGCCAATGTTAAAACTGATTCTAAGCCAAAGCAGAGAACGAACTAACTGGGCCAAGCGCCGCATTTGGTGCCACAGAAAGGCAAAGTTAAATCGGCTGCAGGCCAAGCTTCGCATTTGCAACACGTTGCGTGCCTTTTTAATTAACATAAAAATCTAATTTGCAGCACTTTTAACTGTGTCGCCGTTGGGTGTGTGTGTGTGTGTGCGAGTGTGTGTGCGAGTGTGTGTGTGTGTGCCTGAGTGTTATGAAAACAGCTTAACCTTATGGCCAACGATGTGTGCCATAATGTGTTGCCAGTGCGCCTCTGGCATTGGCTTTGGCAAGGGCAACAGCTACTACAAACACCTGCCCAGTTTGGCCACATACGTTGTCAGCATCATGATGGCCGGGCGGCCCACCCCCGTCGCCCGCCACATTAGCGACATTTACACGTCGCAGCAATTTCAAACAGCAGACGACATCGTTTACCTTGATACCAACCGCTCTGCCTGCCCCCCCGGGTGGCATGCACCCGTGGCAGCCGCCGTGTCGAGTCGGTCATAATCATTTTCATTGTCAACATTTTGCACAACACATCATGACAAACTCACGCGAAAAATGTTGAAAACTGTTTCACTGACTCCACTCCCCTCCTTCCCCTTCCCCTGCCCCCTCCTCCCCCCTGTTGTGTGTCTTTCGTGTGTTGCTGCTCATTAGACGCAATTAGTTGCCGTATCTGGGTAACTGGCTAAAATGGCTGCTTACTTGCGGCTATTCGCTTAAATTACTTATTTACAGCAATGCAAATTTGATTGCCTTTAAATTAAAAATGTTTAAACAACAGCCAAAGCAGCAGCAACAACAACAACAACAACCAAATGGTCAAATGGCAAACAATGAGCACTTGTCGCTGGCAAACATTTGCCAAATGGCCAACAGTCTGACGTTAACACAGAGCATATAAAAGCAAAAAAGGACGAAAGAAAAATGAAAGGGAATTTACAGCATAGGGGACAACGAATTGCAAATACTCTCTCTTTAATAACAC